>JAHDVE020010981.1:0-129347 GCA_022606495.2 Halesus radiatus
ACTAAACACTCGTATTATTAGAAATGCCAACAAAGATTTACTCCAAATTCATACTAATTTTGGGCAACGGAATTTTAGGTACTTTGCGATAAGAATTTACAACATTCTTTCGGTTAGCATAAAAAAATCTGATTCACCAGAAATATTCAAACACAATGTAAAAAAATTGGATTAAAAGTAATGATAGGGCATTTACCGGTGAACTTTATTGATTTAGCGATTTACGAAGCATATCTTAATTATAAGTGTATATTCATAGGTATTTTATTATTATAAAATAATTTGCAAAATTACTGCCTCAACACAGGCTAGCCCCTAGTGAGGCGGTTATGTGAAACTTTAACTATAACTTTGAAGAAGATAATATTAACATAACCTAAATGAAAGATGAAACCGGACAAAAGGACAGAAACTAAAAATATTTCAGTCGCATCTGGGACTCGAACCCAAGTCCTCTGCCTATCCGGGGCAACGCTCAACCGACTCAGCTAATGAGATAAGTTCAATTTATGTCATCTTCATCGATATCATATCTCAAATTCAAGATTTGTGAATATTATCTTCCATTTTTAATCTCATATTATTGGCAGCAATTTTTATGATGTTTGCAAAGTTCTACCCGAACTCAATTGCAAACTTAAACAGTGTCTCGGATTTACATCCGACTTTTTATTTATATGAGACATCTATTGAGTTTTTATAAAAGTCTAAAGAATTCAATTTTTAATTATTAATTATTTTTATTGAGATTTAAGAACCTCATCGTAATATTTAATCATTTTATTTTCTGTCCTTTTGTCCGGTTTCATCTTTCATTTAGGTTATGTTAATATTATCTTCTTCAATAATTAAATATTACGATGAGGTTCTTAAATCTCAATAAAAATAATTAATAATTAAAATTTCAACTATAACTCTTGTTATATTATTTTCAATTTTACTTTATAAACCACTGTACACTTACATTATTATATTATACATGTCTTTTAGTTATAATTAAATTTAATTACAATAAACATTATTTTATTATTAATGAAGAATATACATTTTTTTAAGTATTAACTTTAAACACATAATTGAAGCATACTGCATGAATATGTTAAAAGGCCGAGGGCAACGAATGGAGAATATCGATCATTACTAGAATAATTACATAATAATAAGGTGTTACGGACGTGAAAAGGTCCGTCAACTATATTTTATTAAACACATGTATTGTGTACCTACCGTACAATGAATAAAAGCAAATAATTATTAAAATGGATTTGTAGTTATTAACAACAACCCGCCAGGCAGATTTTTTTTTTATGAATACCCCACAGGAGTCCCAACTGCTCCCAACCGTGTGGAGCCAGTGAGACTATGGCATCTCCAATTGGGGAATGTTGTGAGGCTGAGTTTTGGGGGAGGGGAAGGAGAAGAGAAAGGTGGGGAAATACCTGGCTATTCAGATCTGGTCACCAAACACGGCTAAAAGCCATTTCAAGCAACGTTTCAATTCTGAATGGCGGTCTTTCACCAGGGCGATACTGAGAGTATCTTCCAATATGGAACGTTGGAGATGGAATAAAGTTGCCGGGTTCACGGCTTGACGTGTTTTGTCGACCCCTCATTTTTTTGTGAACAACCGGGTTAGATTGCGTTCAATCGGTCTAAAAAATTATCAAAATACACATTTGAATTAATAAATTCAGTTCTAAATCATGAAATTATTGTTTTTTTTGTGTAATTTACCTCTTGGAGCAGTTAACAAAATATCTACACGACACCAATCTCTTTTAATATCTACACAACAGTTAAGCGAGGCATCAGATAAGTTCCTTATTTTAGCATTTTTCACTTGTCAAGTAAATAAATGTATATTTTTACAGCTTTTGTTTACAAATATACTTTAGCTTATCAAAATAAACTTGGACAAAAATTTGGACAGTTTAACAAGTTCGAGTCTATTTCACGATTCCCTTCATCCCAAAGTGCATCTCTAGGGGTAGAATTAAATCCCAAGTTCACTTCCAGAGACAGGCGAATTGAATGAGGGAGGGGGGTAGGGAGAATATCCTGAGAGCCGGGCGGGGCGAGAAAGCAGTGGAAGGAATGCTTGCGACATGTAAAACTACTACTCTGGAGTTATTTTTTTTTATTTTTTATATTGTAATACATAAAACAGGCAATATGCCCAAAGCTTACACACATTAATGTTTACATAGCAATAATAATCAATAAGTACAATAAACAACAATAAACATTATCTCGCAAAAATAATAATAAGAATGAAAAAAAAAATGAATGGTCGAAAACATATCATAAAGTAGGTGCATAAACTAAATTCTTATTGTCACCTGTGCTGATGGTACACTATTTTGATACTTAATTAAGGGCATCACCACATTAACAGTTTGATATGAATTGTAAAACTTTTTTTTTAAATTGATTAATTGTGTCATTAAAAAGGAGATAAATATTCCGTATTTATGTGCTTTAATACTAAAAAAAGTGTTTTATCCTCCCTGTTCATTTGAAAAACCGGTAAAACAAACACACCAATACTTCAAAAAAATTAATAAAACGCATCATCACAGAGTTTTCCGAACGTCAGAACTGGTAAAAGCTACAAATAGAAAGGGCATGATATTTCAAAAGGTACCATTTGACACAGGTTAAATTCAAGTTACCAGATATAAGTACAGTTGAGGTTACCTACCACGGTATAAGTAACTCACGGTTACTCCTTCAGGGTGCACGTCAAGGACTGTAATTTTTTAATTAAGCGAATCTATAATTTTTAAAGGACTCTAAACCCTCAAGTGTACCTCCATATATAAGTACAGGTAACTCATTACAATCCTGTATCTAGACTAAGGGTTCCCAACCTTATTTGTCTCACCGCCCACTTTTGGACTATATGTTTCATCAGCGACACCCCCCCCCCACCTACCCTCTTCATCTTACGCGATAATGCGGTGAAATCTAAATATATACACTGTGACTGAGAGTTTGCTGTGAATTTGTATATATGAACTGAGTTTTTATAACTGGATTGTTCTCACGTAAGTATGAACATCTGTAAAAACTCAGTATAAATTAATAAACAAATTTCCGGGGTCGACTCTGTACCCCGATACAATATTTTCATCACCACTGTTCTCCATTAGGATCTTTTTACTATTGATAAATATTTATGTGCATATTTTAGACATTATATTATGTAGTACATTATTGTACACAGCAGGTCCCGAGAAACCTGTAAGGTGTTATAACACCGTAAAGAAAACCTATTAATCCATCTATAAATCAACAGAATAATTGAACAGCTCAAATTGTTGCATGATTCTTGCAACGATGTACCTACGACAAATGTGAATTAAGGAAAATTTATAAAAAATATCATTACACTCCATTTCAACCCTTTACCGCCCCCCATTTGCCCTCGACGTCACAACCGTCCCCTTGGATTTCACAAACGCACTTTGGGGGGCGACATCGCACACGTTGGGAATGTCTGATCTAGATCCTGCCTGAGGATGTCGAATACGAACCAACCTGCAATAGTAATTGCGGAGAGGCAGGTGTATGCGGTTATTAATTGAGATATATAGACGCAGCTGAGAGACCACATTAAGCCAAATAGTTGCAGGTCGTTCCAGGGGCGATTATGTGAGTGTTGATTGGACTAACCAGGGGTATTGGAGTGTTAATTACATTGTAATGAGTAGGTACTATTATTTCAATAAGGATCAATGCTATAGCCATGGTGATAACCCAAATTATATTATTTTAACATTCCTCCTGAAAAATTGAAATACTCTAATTTTTTTGGTCAAAACACCTGTAGACACTCATTCTATATATCTATTATCATTACAATAAAGTGTGTAATAAAACAAAAAAAAAATTAAAAAAACATCTGTTTAAAATATGAGTTTTTCGGTTTTTAATGTGTTTTTACATACAGTGGTGAATTTTTATTATCTAATCATGGTAAGTAAAAAAGCAGTACCTATAATATGTTACTGTGTTTACAAGTTTAACAGGATATTTACTTATTTGCATTTTTATTATATGTAATCATTGAAGAAGATCATATTAACACATCCCAAAATGAACCACGAAACCGAAAAAACAACAGAAATTTAAAAGATTTCAGTCGCTTCTGGTACTCAAACCCAGGACCTCTACCTATTCGGGGTAACCGCTAATGAGACCAGTCCAATTATTATCCTCCAAAAATGGAGGATAATATTAACAAGTCTTGAACTTGAAGTATGATATCGGTGTAAATGGCGTAAATTGAACTGGTCTCATTAGCTTAGTAGAGGTCTTGGGTTCGAGTCCCAGATGCGACTGAAATCTTTTTAATTTCTGTTATTTTTTTCGGTTTCGTGGTTCATTTTGGGATGTGTTCATATTATCTTCTTCAATGATTAAATATTACAATGAGGTTTACAAACTTCAATAAGTTATAAAAAATAAAATTGAATATTTATTATATGTATAAATCAGGTTTTAGAATAATATAAATATGAAAAGTGCAACGAACAAAACGACAAAAATCTAGTTTATAAGAACGCCGCCATAGAGTGAAAGAGAGTGCGGCGGGAGAATGTATTTCAAAGTGGCAGATAAAAACACAGCATTTTCGTAAAATTACGTATAAACGCAGTCATTCTAAATGGGAACTATGTTTTACTTGCTTTTTACTTACCAACAGAGATGAAATTGCGATAACATCAAATACAGTACCGATTTCTATTAAATAATGTAAAAATTAAGAAATTCGATAACTAATAACTTCCCATATTCAACTTATTGTGACTAATTTTGATAATTACTGTGTTTTTACTTACCACGGCATAACAGCAGTGATTGGTTGGAAAAAACATTAATAACGCATGTAGTTGTTACCCGACTTCGTCAGAATTAGAAAACTCTATTTTTTAAGTAATAATAATAATAATAATCGGATGATTTTTATAGCGCCGCTTTTGTGAGAAATCACCTCAGGGGCGCTGTACAAATATTACTTCCTATTCTTATATTACGTCTATTCTATGAATTTATTATTATTTATGACAGGCCATCATTACACATTATTTATAGACCATATAAAGAGATGAAGTTAAATTATATTCAAGAATGTATTTAATATTACAAGACGCTAATACAAATGATAGATTGATTGTTTCCATTATATTCAAGAATGTATTTAATATTGCAAGACGCCAATACAAATGATAGAGTGATTGTTTCCATTATATTCAAGAATGTATTTAATATTGCAAGACGATAATACAAATGATAGAGTGACTGTTTCCATTATATTCAAGAATGTATTTAATATTGCAAGACGATAATACAAATGATAGAGTGACTGTTTCCATTATATTCAAGAATGTATTTAAGACAAAGAATTATTATCCATATTTTTAGGATAAATAACACAGAACACTCTTAAAAGGGTGGAGCGGCGGGGGAGGATGGTGGCCGGTGGGATTTATCCAGAGGGCCTCAAAATCTTCTTTGTCTTGGTTACGCCCCTGGTGGCGTGAGGGGTCGGATTGATGTTCGTCTGCACGTACGCCAGGCGCTTGTCAGCCGGCTTCAGGATCCGGAGGAGCACTTCATCGTGTAGTCCACTGACATCATTGCTCCTGCATTATCGAATTCTCTGCAGTGCCAGTTGCTTCTTGGCAAAGAACTCATACCCGTCCTCTACCACCTGATGCACCCGGCAGATCAGGTCAAAGTCGTGCTTGTTGAGGTACTTGGCCACAAGTACATAAATTTATATAATAATAATAGAGGCTCCATAGGTTATGACAGAAATGATTTCGCGAAATAAAAATATTAAAGTTGGCATAAGAATGCCAGACAAAAAAGCCGTTAGAGATTTTTTAAAATTTAAGATTAGATATATCTCGTGCGTTCAAAAATATAATGGAAATTGAAATGGAGTGGATGAACATGATTAAAAGTTATATACATATTGCAAAATGTTGATAATAATAATCGTGAAAAAATATCTAAAACTCCAATACTGTATATGTGAGGGTTTTGTGAGGGGTGTTTCATGTTATGAACGTTAATATTGTGAATAAAAAGTTTCCAAAACCCTTGGGTGGCGAAAATCAAAAAATGCAATCTTTTACTGCTTAAAAAACTAAAACACTTCAACAAGCCACCAAATTAGCTAAGAATAAACTCATTAAAGGTCGTACGTACCGAGGTGGTAAAACGTGCGAAATATCAGGAGCGCAGAGACATAGAGAGATTTCCCGGCAAAGTGTACGAGACATCACCTTACCGGGCGATAATGTGATTTTCACCGTTCAGCGTCTCGTACGTATGGCGGTGATGAGCGGTTTCCATACGCCTTTGACACTATCATGCCACCCTGGTAGCGAGATGGGTTTACACAGCCTCGGCGCTTTTAATTTAAAGTTTTTTCATCAAAATTATAATTTGGATATCAACCAACGCGATGTTGTGAGAGCATTTTCTAATCATATTAAAAAATATTTCAACGTAGCTATAAAATAATATAATAATAATACAGTTCGGTAATGACGAAGAGAATTCAAATATTATCATATCTAGTACTTCGTTGGGGAACAGAACCAGATGTCGCCCGCAAATTATAGAATTATATTTACTTACTTAAATGTGTTACATTGTTTAGATCTTGTGAACATACTTAGGAAACATATTCGGAAAATTATTTATTCCCCACTCCTCAGTATGTTCACAAGACCTAAGGAATATAACACATTAAAAAAGTCAATACCAGCCACGTCATTAAAACAATTAAGAAAACATTGCCATTTAAATGCGGGGAAAACAGATTTGGAAGCACCTCACAGAATAGAGAATCTATTGTCACAATTATTTTATCAGTAAATCGGTTTCGCCAGTAATAAATCATTTTAAGCACTATAAAAATAAAAATTGAAATTTGGTGGGGGTAAATAGAATCGTATAAATAGTCGTCTTAACATGGCCTAACCACAGTTTGAAAATGGCCTTGAACGTCAAAACAGCTGCCACAATAATGAAAAACTAAAATACTTGCAGAACTTAATAACAACATTATTAAATTAGATCTACATTAAATTGAAAAAATAATTCATTCACCATTATTTGCGATTAGTAAATTTAAAGTACTAAGTAGCTAGCCGGTCATGGTTTGTAATAAATTTTAAGAGAAAAATACAAATATTTTTGATTTTATATAAGTTTTATTTACTTTTCAATTATCCGGCTTCGACCGGATAT
This sequence comes from Halesus radiatus, assembly GCA_022606495.2. Lineage (NCBI taxonomy): Eukaryota > Metazoa > Arthropoda > Insecta > Trichoptera > Limnephilidae > Halesus > Halesus radiatus. The sequence continues at coordinate 7,270 of JAHDVE020010981.1, forward strand.
TAGGTCACTATCCGGCATCTGGCCGAATAGCAGCATAGTAACCGAATAAGCCGAATTCCGGATAGTAACTGAATACTCGATGCATCTCTAAAAATATGCATTTGTCTATGGATAACAAAATGTAGATAGAAATATTGAAAGAAGAAGACATATCCAAGACACAGTATTTTTTTTTATAAACTAATTTCACTAATTGCGATTATACAATTCCACTGCGTCTCTTGTGCTTTATTTGCTAGACACTTTTCATGTGAATAAACGCGTTATTTGCTTAATACATCCTTATATTTCGCTCTCAATCGACAAATATTGTAGAAACACGACAAACAGCAGACACGACCAATAGACACATCTCATAAATCAAGACATTCGTCTTTTATGTCTAGAAATCTCCGCAAAATGAGTGAAGATTTCATATACACTTTATCACCGAGATAACGCACACATCAACTTATCCCCACTCCACGCTCCGTTAGTACGGAGCCTGAATTAAAGTATGAATTACTTTTATGGTACTAAAATAAAAGTGGAGACATTTTATTTCCACGCAGAGACGTGGCGACGAAGTAACTTTGGGTGGATTTACCCTAAATTGCGTACTTTGCGTAACATTTTCGTTTCATTTATTTTAACGTACCCTAAACATAATTATGTTCAACTCAAGGCACAAATGCCCGAGTGCTTGTTATAAAATTCAACATTTGACGCAGAGGAGAGTATTCCGACTTTCAATCCGAAGTTTACTGATGTAATTACAGCAAAAGCGAAGAAATGTATTAAATTTCTTACGTTAAAACACAAATGGGAATTTCGGTCTACATTTTGTTTGATTTCAAGATTATAAAATCAAATTCGGAGAGATGGCCTACTTAGCGTGCTGGTGTACGCAATTAATTAAAATTATTATCTATTCATTAAAAATGCTCGATTTCGTCCTACTGCAAGGAATTTTAAAGACACCCGGGTTCTAATGATATTATACAACTCATTAGTAAGGGGTAGGCTTGAGAGTGGGTCGGTGGCTTGGAGCCCACATCAGGTGAAGTATTCCCTCATGTTGGAGAGAGTAGAGAATTTTTTTTTGAGATATATCTGCCTGAGGGAATATGGCTACTACCCGGGACTCTATCCTGCGGACTTTCTCTTAGGTATGCTCGGAATGAACCATTTGCGGGTCAGAAGGGATGTACACGTTGTTGCACATTTCATAGCACTGATTTGCGGATGGTTCGAAAACTCTTTTCTATTTCTATGTTCCCGATGGTTATTTCCGTTACCGACAGCATAGACTGTTTTATCTCCCAGTTTGCAGGACCAATTTGCCAATGACCATGCCAGTGGGGAGGGAAATCTTACTGTTAAATAGAATCACTTCGTATATCGACATATTTAGCATCAACGAAGCTGCGTTTAAACATTGCAACACAAGCTTTGTTGCTACTTGTATAACACTAATATGTGTTGTACTCGTATGTACTTTACTGACATTGTCTATGTCTGTAAGTCTGAGTGTTGTACTGGTGGTTGTTTAGTTTAAAGAACCTGAAAGAAATGAATCAACAACTACAGGAAGGAACATTGGAAATATAATGTACTAGCTGATGTGTACCCGGCCTTGCTAGAGATTATTAATTTTTTTGGAATAAAGTTATGAAGTTGTGAATTCTTGCTTGTCGTTTGGGTGCCATAATTGGTTTGACAGCGAAAGTAATGCCTTGTTACGACTATTACTAGCTCTAAGCAATTAAACAAAGAAACATTACAAATCTAAATAATAAGATTTTAAGTAAGAACCTACTTGTGTTATTCATTTTGAAAATATTCTACCCAAATAAACCTTCTTTTGAATATGTAATCTGTGTGTAACCAAAGTGGTATATCTATGGGCTAACCTCAATACAGCATGGCGGGTTTAATGTTTTTTATACTAATTTTAAAACGTTGTAACAACAGTTTTAGATGTTGGATTTCATTCAAACTACTTCCTAAACCTTCTTGGTACTAATAAGACCAAACTGTGCTATTTTTAGGGAAACCAGTAGAGAAATTTTCGAGAAAATCGAGGACACACAGACAGTCAATTTTATATATAGAGATTAGTAAAATATGCAACAAGCTCGCTAATCAGATATTATTACGGAAATATAAGTTATTGAACATTAGACAGGTAATAAATTATTTGAAGAAAATAATACTGATGACGAAAACATAATTGTAACTGAAGGGAAAGGTTACCTAGAAGAGAATAATAGTAAAAATAATAATTAGATTACTTTTTCACGATCGGGTGAACCAAAAACTCGAGTCGGGTCATGTCAAGAGTCAGAATAACAGAAGAGCACGAAAGTGAAAGAAGGAAGGGCTTTGTGCCAAGACTGAGTTTTTTTGACAGTTCGTCATCTCTGCCTATCCCTGTGATGAAACGGCGTGATGGTTGGTTAGTTAGTTAATTATATGATATAATAATATAGGTTTATCTGAATATATATTAAAAAAAATCATTAACTCCACACAGGAGCCATATTTTTGGGATGCTGTGTGGAAGGCTTTTTTTAGGGAAAGAAAAAAGAGAAAGTTCTGGGAAGGAAAAAGTAAGGGTTGGTAGAAATCTGGGGTCAGTGCGTCCAAGGGTGACGGACGTATGAATCCATTCCTCCAACTGTAGTGCAATGCGATGGGTCAACAGTGTCCGGCTGGAGAGGTCAAAGGGTATACCCTATACTTGCCCGCCACGCAGTAGGTGGGTAGACGCATTCGCTGTCAAAACCTAGACAAACCTCAACTCATAAACCCCGGTACCCCTGCTAAAGCACCAAACGTACCCAACCACTTGGGGTGTTGTTTATCCAATAAATAGTTCCCGGAACGGCGGTTCCTATACCCACCTCCAAAATTGTTATTAATTAATATAATAATGATAAGAATGATTATTACAATAAAAATACGTTTTGTAACCTCCAGAACGATGTACAAAACAGGAAAATAACTGATAACTATAGATATTTTTGAATAGATTGAAGTTGAATAATGTATAACAATGTAATCCAAAGCAAAATGAATAAATTATTGATAATAAAAATAAAATAAAATAATATTATTAATGAAACCTTGATCCACTTTTCTTTTTTTTTTAGATGTTTTGTAAAGGACATGTAAGATGTCTTAAAAATAATTATTTTTTCGAATTCGCTGATCATATTATTTCAATCATAGTTTTGATGAAAATACAGGGACCAATATTCTTCATATTAATAGTAAAGGTAAACGCTTAGATAATTTAAAAGCCTTGGAAAATAAAGAATCCCTTAATAATAATGGGTCTCTTATTAACATTTCTTATAACATAATACTTATCAGTTGTTGTCTCCCTCTAATATTTTATTCTCTTTTTTGTAATATATCTGTCCAACTATATAGTTTTCTGTACCTGTATATATACGATAAGTCTGTATTATTCTTTAGTTATCATATTTACCCCGACGAAGCTTGATCTAAGCGAAACCGGTTACCGTGAAAATAAAATAAATTCATGGTTTATAACAAAGTGATTGCTTCTTATATAAATTCGGATAGAATCTTGTGGTCATGATAAAAAGGTAGCAGCCAAAATATATGGAAATTAATTGAATATGATGTTGATAGTTCTTAGAAATCCAAGTATGGTACCGATAAGGTTGACGGGACGGATTGAGATAGCCGTAGATCAGTAGATTAGAGTCCAAGGTTCCGGATAGATCATGAGGCCCTGGGTACGAGTCCCAGCTGCTACCATTACCTTTTTATTTTCTGTGTCTTTTCGGTTGCATGTTTCATTTTGAAAGTTGTTAATATTATCTTTAATAATTTAAAATAGATACAGTCCAAAGAAGCGAAGCTAGCAGTCCACAATGGATTGTTGATACCAACTCTGATGTATGGAAGTGAGGCAAGGAATTGGCAGAGGAATGATGAAATTAAACCGAATACCGTAGAAATGAAATCTCTGAGGCGAATGTGTAGTAAAACCATGTATGAACTTGGGACCAATATTGAGATTCGTAAAAAATGCAAGACTGATGTAAGTGTAATAAGTAAGATTAAGAAAGGGACTCTTAGATGGTTTAGGCATATAGAGCGAATGAATGAAGAAAGGAATGTAAGACGAATATATGACGCGAATGTGAATGGAAGGAGCCAGGGACGCCCGATGAAGACATGGTACGATCGAGTGAATCAAACACTTTATTCGGGTCATTTCAAAAGGCGGAATAATAGAAGAGAATGTATGAGACGATGCATGAATGTGAATGAAGCAATGTTGTTTGGAGGTCCGTCCTTTCTGCCTACCCCTGCGGGGGAACGGCGTGATGGTTAGTTAGTTACAATGATGTTTATAAGCTTCAATAAGTTATTCCGAAGTTGAATTATAATATAAGGTTTTACGAGTCTCGTTATGGCAATTTGATAAGTCAGTTTGAGAGATTGAACTGTCATATTTCTCCAGGCAATACGAGCGAGTTTGACAAGCAAAATAGAAATAGAACAAAATTTCTTCCATGCATTGCTCTCTGAGATTCGCCGGATATAGAATGAAAATAATATTAAATATCGCCACCCCCTACGTAAATACAGAACTACGTTTTAGGCTATTTTTAATTAAATTGCTTTTATTATTATGTATTTTTTTAGCGACACATATTTCGGTGAAATTATAAAAAAATCCAAAAAAATTATTTTCGCAGATATTTATAAACGAATTAAGTCTTAACTAATATTTTACAAAATGCTCCCACGTGTATCGCGTCGTCAGTTTAAACTGATTACGCCTTGCTAATATACCAACGCCATCTGGTGAAATAACTAAACTATAACTCGAAGATATCTTAAAGAATAAAAAAAACTTATTTTATTTTAAACACGATTAAATTACGATTATTACAATAAAGTTGTAATGTCAATCAGAACATTAAAATGGCTATGCTGAAAAGTTACGTTTTTGCAAATACGACCTGATACGTGGGAAGTGTCGATCTCATATTTGCTAAAAAAATGCATTAAAACGGTGTTTATCTTAATAGAAAAATTAAAAAATAAATAAATACACGTACAGTATACTAACTCCTTCGCAGAACTTCCTCTCCTTCCTTTCCTTCAAAAATAATCTTCACACAGCATCTCCAAAGATGACATAGGCCTTGAGGGGAATTATTTTACCCGGGGCATCCTGTGTGGAGTTTTTTTTTTATTTTTTTTTTTTTTATATGAATACTACACAAGAGTCCCAAACTGCTCCCAACCGTCTGGAGCCAGTGAGACTATGGCATTCCCAATTGGGGAATGCTGTGAGGCTGAAGGTATTGGGGAGGGGAAGGAGAAGGGGGAGAGGGAGGTGGTGAAAAGGGGAAATACCTGGCTATTCAGATCTGGTCACCAAACACGGCTAAAAGCCATTTCAAGCAACGTTTCAATTCTGAATGGTGGTCTTTCACCAGGGCGATACTGAGAGTATCTTCCACTCTGGAACGTGCGCAAATATACCATATATTATCTTTAGATGAATTAATTGTGAAACAACACAAATTAATTAAATAAAAATTACTTGCGCACGCCGGGATTTGAACCCGCGACCTTCGGATTCGTAGTCAAGAGCCTTACCCCTCGACCATGGAGGCCGTCATTAGTTTAAAAAAAAATTATTCATTACAAAGCATTTTTTTAGAGTCAATTTGATATTACAAGGGAGGTGACGACGCGAGGCTACAAATGCATCTTTTTTATATATTTTTATTTTACTGTCTTTTCTTTCATCATATAAGTAAGTCGCCGCAATGTGGATTAACCACAGTTCTAAAATGGCCTTGAACGCCGAAACAGCTGTTACAATAATAAATACAAAAATGCTTGCAGAACTTAACAATAACATTATTAAATTTGAATGACATTCAATTTCTAAAAAAATGAAATGGAGTTTTTCGAAGTAAACAGAAAAACAATTAACAAATGAATGTATTAACCTGAATATTAGAAAAAAAACAAATCAATTTTCATAACGCCAGAACTCACCGTGCGGAATGTTGCTGATTTAAAGAATATATTCGTTTTGTTATCAAGTTCGGGTAAATCATTATTTTTATGCGTGGCAGCTATTTCGCCGATCGAAGGCAAAACAAAACTGTTTCACTTACTTTTGAATATCTACATTACCAAATTCCACCCCTGGATGTTCGTCAAAGCACAACTAAAAAGTTATTACCCGCGTACACAAAAACTCGGGAAGAACAATTTTAGATCCGCCTGTGAAAGCCCAAAAAACCATTATCAAAGTCATTTTGCGTAAACCATATAGGTTCTGAAGCGAAAAGCTTGTCAAATAATTTAATATCTTGGATGTTCGTCAAAACTACATCAAAAGGGTTATTATCCACCTACACCAAAACTTTAAAAATCGTACATAAATGTATCACAAAAGTTACACCAGAAAGGATCTCCTTGCCCCGAGGAGCAATACGGCAAAATGTCAAAAGACATACACATATCTTGGACCGAAAATATGTTGTAAAATTCCCCAAGAAATAAACATTAAAACCTGTAAAACGTCATACCAATATATTCCAATAATGACCGAATGGTAAATTGGCTTGGGTAGAAGGGACTCTGAAAAATTATTAAATAACGTCATAAGTTTATTCATACCTATTATTCATAACACACTTGGTAAATAGATTGGAGATAATTGCACATATTACACCACGCATAACGGGAACATTTGATTACTTAGAACGGGCAATCTGCCTAGCTGGTAACTATTATCGATTTGACAAGACATATAAGCACTTGTACACATTTTTATTTTTATTATTTTCAGTTGTTTAAATAATCTCAATTGTCCATTAGTTGTTACACACTATTATGTGCTTTCTATTACGTCGCTAATAAAAAACAAATAAGTCGGTACGTGTACAATGTTGTAGGAATAATAGAAAATTAAATAAAGTATTGCGTTCATTTATTGTCCTCGATTCGAAACAAGCCTGCCACTTAATATATGCTTCAAACGACATTCACAAAACTTCGAATTTAATGTGACCTTAAGGTTAATTTACTGTAAAACTGGGAAGCGAGTGTAAATCTCACACGTACAAACTTTGGCAGTATTTTCACATTCGTAAATCTGGGGCTTCATTATTCCCTCACTAAAACACAAATCCAATAGTTAACATCATAAATCCAACAGTAAACTTTACATTAAATGTATTTTCCTCAAAAAACATTTCCACAAAAACAAACCAGTCAAAGGTCGTCCCCTTCTACAACACAAAGGAAAAATATTTCACTGTGTAAATAATGTTTTGCACCAAAGTGGTTTACCAATAAGCAATATTGGAAGGATATGACCAACATCAAAACTCAAACAGACAGTATCAAAGGATTTAAAGGGAATAAATCGAATTAAGGATTGCACCGCTCTATTGTTTGTCTTCTATGAAACTTGTCACATCTTCTGAGATAAAGCGAACTCGGCAATGGTGAGAAATGCACTGGAGAACCCTTCTTTGTTTTAGAACGCTTTTATCTGGGAAAAGTCTAACTGATTTATATCATCATCTTTCGTTGTACCATTCGTGATAAAACATAATGATTTGGAGAATATTTTGTCTAATTCACTTTGTTCATTTCGACAACATATTTTGTCCATTTGAACAACATATTTTGTACATTTGGATAGGTATTCATTTTGTCTATTTGAACAACATATTTTGTACATTTGGATAGGTATTAATTTTGTCCATTTGAACAACATATTTTGTACATTTGGATAGGTCTTCATTTTGTCCAATTGAACAACACATTTTGTACATTTGGATAGGTCTTCATTTTGTCCAATTGAACAACATATTTTGTACATTTGGATAGGTATTAATTTTGTCCATTTGAACAACATATTTTGTACATTTGGATAGGTATTCATTTTGTCCATTTGAACAACATATTTTGTACATTTGGATAGGTCTTCATTTTGTCCATTTGAACAACACATTTTGTACATTTAGATAGGTATTCATTTTGTCCATTTGAACAACATATTTGTATATTTGGACAGGACGGCTTCAACCTTATTTTATTATGTTTTACAATATTTTTCCATAATTTCTTTGTGACGTATACAAAATTTAAAAAGGAAACAAGTGTATAATGGTATTTCCAAACAAGCGATAAAGTACTTCTACCCATCTATATTACGTACTTATATGTTTTATTTTAGTTATTTGCACATTGAAGTTTACAAATGACTAATTATATCTCACATCCTATTGCATTTTATCTTGTGGTTTTCACAATATGTTTTAAATTGAATAATTGGGATAATGTTAACGGTTTTCGGCAGCGCAATATAGTATGCCATCCCTCTGTAGAATAAATTGTCCAACATATTTTACCAAACGATTATTTTTTATTAAAATCTTATCAAGTGCAGTACATCGTGTGTTTTTTCACGGGGAAAAACTAGTTAAAATAACAACAAAAAATAAATACGAATATAATAGTAATAATAAGATTTACTTATTATTATTTACCTATTATTTACTCACTACATCTTGTTAACAAAAATATGGTCACCCTATGATTGTGGCTAATTGGAACACAGATACTTCTTTGTGATAGTTATTTGGGTTACAATTAAATTATTATTGTTGTAATCTATATATGTACGGACCAACATAAAGGCTTACTGTAGATTTTATAGTTATTTACAGACTGATAACTTTGGTGTTATATATATCGTTTCACTAAAATTGTAAAGCCGCTCACCTTAACGCAGGACTTTCCTGGATGAGTGGCTAATGTTTTTTTTTTTAGTTTTTTAAATTTAAGAAAAAATAAATAAATAGCAATATTGAATCTTATGCATTGCCTACTACTTCAGAGGGAAGTGGGTACACCTTTTTACCGCAGAGGCCGAGTTGCGAATTTATCTCAAAGAAATGAGGGGAGGAGAGATATACTCGTAAACCTGGGGGGATGCTATGGGGGACTGTTTCTCCGCGCGGGTGAATGGTCCTTTTGGAAAACAAGAAATTCATTAAAATTGCTTCGTTTATCTTTCGGCGATCCTTTCCGAGGGAATTCGCAGAAAATTTTCTCTGCGGTCAGAACGAAATAGAGATAAAACATTTCGATAAGAACTTTGAATAATTTGCCGAATTCTGGCTAAATGCCACCAGGAGGTTTTCAAATTTGGGAACGTTTACCTTTATACCTCTGGACTACTAAAATATTAATATAACGGGCATTCATCGCGTTACGACCGAATTAAGTCTATTAACCTTTGGCAAATGCTTTCATATATTTGGAAGATTTGAAGAAATTACATGTGGTAATTATTGTTCCAAGCATGTGTTTTTATCGACTGCTGTCCTAAAAGGCTGTTTTCGCCCATATGCATATGCATTTATTTTGAGATCATACGTTTATATAGCACGCAATAAACAGAGAAAACTATAAAAGTACAAGTATACATATATTAATATTGTAAGATATTCACAGGCGATGAATAGATGTGTATTTTACAGCGTGTTTCGGGTGGTACCACAAAAATCCAGGATATTCATTATAAAAAAAAAATACCGTAACAAATCGTAATGAATTTTTCAAACAGTCCAAATTCTACATTCCAAGAAAAATGGAAATATTTTGTTTGATGAATTTTGCTCGTAGCTTTACTCCCCATTTACAATTTTTTTTTAAAGAAAATTTCTTCATTCATTATGATGTTACAATTGTTTTTTTTTTCGACCACCATACTAGTAGTGGCGGTCTGATTTTAATTCAGTGAAATAAAAATATAATGAAAATAAAGCATGTTTACAATGGGCGAACCAATAACAGCGGGAAATAGAGAAACAAAGATTATGAATTTATAAAGAATTTCAATAGGCTTACATCTTTCGGATGCTTAAAAAAAATATGCATATATGTTTATTTTCTTCGAAAGATGTGTAATTATTTCGTGGCGTCATTATTAATATAAATAATAAAAATAAATTTTTTCACACCAATGTTTTAAATATATAAATATCTACATATTAGCAAAGCTTCCTAAATCAGGACAATAATATACTAAAAATTAATGACAAGTATAAACAAATTACAAGAAATAACAATAAGTGATGAAAGCGGGTAAGTAATTAATTTTATAATGCAAAAATATATATATATATTAAATTTATATTAGAAAATTAAAAAAGAAAATATTTTTATTGTTAATATAAATAAAATAAAAAAAACAACGATGCATGAAAAATTAAATAATAAAATCTATTATTATTTCTTCAGATGATGTAAAATAACTTCGAGGAGTCATATTTTGTATATTAATATTAATAACTTTGTTTAAAACCACTGTACTAAACATAAAAACCTGAAATTTAAAATAAATTCGTGTGTTTATTTTATAAATAAATATGTCGATGCCTAAGTAGTCAATAAGAATAAGTTATTGTCATATTGACATCCTCAACGAATAATACTACAGTGCTTCTAAAGTACATACGTGAAACAAGCAGTGGTATCGAACAAATTTTAGTATGAACGTAATAATTTTTTCTGTCAATGTTATTTAAATAAGAGACTTTTTCTAACGTTACAAGTACACATGTTCATTAAAAATTTTAGCCCCTTTTCAGATATCCAGTTTTGAACACCTGTAGTAAAATGAGTCGCTGTTCTTCGTTTGATGTCGTTATTTATGGCCATTCTTCCCAACCCTAATGAGCTACGGATGAGCCAAAATTTTACCTCAATACTGTTCAAATGCACAAATACCCTCTTCCCAGTGAAATTCAAAATCAAATTAACGATCAATTTAGAATATCGATTTTCTTGGATTAAAGTTCTCCTCAGCAGAAAACTAGTTATAAAAAGTGTCAAAAAGGTAAACAAACGTCATTGAAAAGTCAAATGTCATTGTTAGTTTACGATATTTTTTACGCGATTTAAATATTGAATGACAAATACGTATTTCCGTTTTAGAATCTCAAAACATGTATAATGTATGTTTTAAATATATCTGAAGAGAACCCAACTTATTTTAGTAATTATAAACTACGTTTTGTCTTGTTTTTCACTCATCGAGAAATATTAAATGCACGAAACGAACATTGTGCTTCGCGGCATTAACAAAAGTGAAGTTAAGACTATATTTTCAACACATTTTTAACACACGCATTTGTGAAGTATAAAATGTTAGTTTATGTATTAGTTCTTAAAACAAATTATATGTATTCATATTATGTTTACATTGAAAATTTTTACTGTCAACTGTATTGTCTTTAAATTGGGCGGCTACTATTTCGTCATGTATGAAAGTGGGCGGATACTATTTTATAGTGGGCAGACACCTCGATAGACAATTAAGGATGAAAAATGCTTGGAAACAGGCAAAAAGAGCTGATACTTAACAAAACACTTGGCCGATCGGTGACTCAGATTGATCATTCGAAAAGTTGGGAAGAACGATCGTTAGTGCGTTAAAAAAATGGGTAGGTATGTATACAGCCAAACCGTCGTTAAGTTATGGTCGGTCAAACTAAATTCGAATTCTATTGAGTGATATAATGTTTACTATAGATCGGTTACACAACCCCGTAATTATCCGAAAATATAACATTACTTTTTGATTTGCGCTTTAATGAAAAAATATATTGACTTTTTTTGCTTAGACTTTCAGGAATTATCAATTTCGAAAAATCCAATGAAAAAAAATTAAGGGGCGACCCCCATTAGTACAGTGTCTCAAAATTAGTATTTCCCGTTTATAATTAGTAATGCCACTTATTCTTTTTAATTATCTTGGCATGTTTAGATAAAATTGGAGTAACCTCGCGACAGAGATGGATCGGTGATCGTATTTCGACAAACTGAAAAAATACGATCATCATCATAGAAAATAAATCACCTTTAGGAAGTTGTATCTAGGTCTTTATGGGCCTTCCAAAAGAATGGTTTGCCCGATACTGACTAAAGCCACTGCGTCCAAAGTCGTCATTTTCTAAAGTCGGTAGGCTTGACTTTAGAAAAGGACGACCGGATGGTCGAACCTTTCGACGAGGTGACTTTAGTCAGTATCGGACAAACCAGTCGTGTGGTAGGCCCAATACGCATCTTTATCTGAAAGTCGTATGAAAGAGATGTTCAATAATTTATTATTCGGACCTTATTAAACATATTGGATAGTCGATAATCCGGTCCCAGGATATAATATGATTCTGGTTGAAGAAGGGATCAAAGAAGACCCTTTTTCATTTCTTTGGAATGGAAAATTACATTTATGTTAATACCAAAGAGAAAATGTTTATATTAATATAATTTTCATGGGGTATTGAAAATCTTCAAATAAATCAACACCTATCTTTGAACATACAGAAATCTGTTTTACCTGGAAAATAGACTACAATGAAAAAAACTGTAAAATATGTTTGTCTGGATTTTTATTAAATTTATCATTCTATTTGAAACCCTTTGAGGCACAAGATTTGAAACAAAAAAAAATGCTTGTGTTGCACAGAATTTCGAAAACTTACGAAAAGTACGTATGTACCATCCGTTGGCCGATATAGTAAGCCGTTGGAGTGGGCGGGACATAATTTAAACCGCTGTGTTTCAAGTGGTTTTAATTTTTCGAAGTGGTGTAAATTACATCCCACCATGCAACAACAGATAAAAAGGTGGGTTATTTTTGATACCACTATGCTTCAAGAGTTTAAGTAGGTACTGATTTTAATTTTATTTTTAAGAAAGAAACAATCCAAGGTTACAAATTTATCATTTCTGACGAAGGCACCATCATACCGAAATCGTTATTTAATTGTTTATTTTTTTATGTAACACCTCACAAAAGCGAAACACATACAAGAAATATATACTTAACTGGTTGGGCAAAGTTGTGAGGCGAGTTAAGTGGGGATGTATGAAGGGATTTTATAATGCGGGCCTTATAGAGGCCCGGATTAAACATAGGAGAATTAAATTAAATCAAGAACTCTAAAACCATTTTCAGGCTTTGACTTGAATGTTCTCTCAAATGCACGGTTATATTTTTGTCCCATCTTTGTCATTGGTTCATTCTTGTATTATGTATGCGCTGTTATTTTTCTAAAGCTCTTGTTTATCTCATTTCGTGTTATGTATTTTGTGTTATTGGACATTGGTCCGTAAATAAATAAATAAATACCGGTAGCTCGTTCCACATACGAGCCGTACATAAAAACGAGTCGGCGAAACGAACCATTTTCATGAAGCCAACCTTAACTGTGGACGGGTGTTACGCTGGTGTCCGTCGAGTTTCGTGCACATTTGGGAGCTCCAGCCCAGAGCTGACTTCCAAATTCATCTGATGGACGCACTTAGGATTTGTATAGGTTTAGCATCTACCATATACACAAGACGCCCGTTTCCAGGAAGCCAAATTTAATCGGGCTTCTATAGAGCCCCGACACTTGGAGCTGCTCTGAAATACTTGCCCCAAGCATTTCATTGGTTAGCATGGTCGTATAAATAAGATGATGCACACAAAGTTGTAGTTTTCCATTATTTATTATTACAAATATTACGAAAAGTATGTTTTTTTTTTTAAATACCAATCAATTTATGAAAAAGCACAACGCAATTCATTTTGCAATGAGAAATAAAAGCCTTTTTTTAAGAATTGTATCCACTACAAGCTGACGTATACCTGGCCTTGCTCGGGATTATTGGGATAAACTTATGAATGTGTGAATTCTTTCTTGTCATCTGGGTGCCATAATTGATTTGACAGCAAAAGTAATGCCTTATGACGACTACTACTATCTCTAAAGGAAGAAATAAAAAAAACATTTATTTTTAAATTTTATGTCATTCCAAACATTTATTTTTCAAAACATATATAAATAATAAAGTTCTTAAGTAGGTACCTAGTTGTGTTTTCCATTTTGAAAATATTCTATCCAAGCAAACCTTCTTCTTCCGAATATGTAAACTTATTATAGATACACCAGATCTATGGGCTAACTTTAATACAACAAGGCGGGTTCTATATTTTTCATACTAATTTTAAAACATTATAGCAACAGTTTTACATATTGGATTCATTCAAACTACTCTCTAAACTTTCCCGGAACTAAGAACAAACTGTGCCATTTTCAGCTAATTTCATTTTTTGTTACTAAATTTTATTTATTTGCTTCCGGTTTTGACACATTCGTGTCGTTCAGGAACTAAGAACAAACTGTGCCATTTTCAGCTAATTTCATTTTTTGTTACTAAATTTTATTTATTTGCTTCCGGTTTTGACACATTCGTGTCGTTCAGTAACGTTCTTCAAACTAACTTTAATTAAACAAGTCCAAAAATAATTAGACATTATTAGGTGAGGGTAGTGGGAGTGGTGACTTAGAGGGGAGGCCGATGGGAGGAGTCAAAATAACATGGAAACATGGTTAGCAAAGGTGATTTAGAGGGTGCTAATATCTTCTTGACAAAATAATCCACCAGTAAACAAAATAATGCGGAAACTCGTCGAAACAAATTTTTTAGAAATTGTTACATAGTTACTGCCCAAGAAATACAAAAAAAAGAGAACTAAAAGGAATATACTAATGATACTTGAAAGGAAACCCACTTTGTAGTTTTGTTAACAGTTTAGCTTCTCCAAAATGAATAGAATTACTGAACAGAACAGCCTGCGGCTGAAAACGAAAATTGCCAATGGAAATATTGCTTTTGAGGCTTCTATGCGGCGCTCAAAATCATTTCCCTTTCCAGGTGGATAGTTGACAACAATACCGCAAATGATATTATTAATTTTCAGATGAACGGTTCAGGCTGACGGATCTGAAAGAAGCCGCAAACAAAGGGATGGGATGAAGTGCGATTCGGATCAACCCCTAGCCAAGAGCTATATTACAAGACTAGAGGACACAGCATGAAGTTTCAAAAGGAAACTTTGTTGATTTTCTTTGCTTTTTCTAAGCTGGGGCAGCTACAAGGCAACTCCTGGCATCCTTATTGAGGCGCTGGTTCGGTGGCCGATGTCTATTTAGTATTACATGGCATATAAAGCCCTCTAGCAATAAAAACAATTAAAAAATACCGACTTAAAAATAAGACATGAATTTTGGATACGGGTAGGAAGAATATAGATAGAGTTGCAACCTAACAAGGATTAAGAGGAACGGCCGGGATGCCTGTTTCATACCCGGCCAAAATACCCATCCAAACCGAATGATACTATATTTATTTAATTAAAGGTTTAGTAAATATTTAGTACGGATGAGAATCATTTTATTTATTTTTGTTTTAAATTGTGAAGTATCTGGCATGAAAAAAAATCAATTTTCATAATTTTGGAGGCAACTTAGAAAATTATTTGCGGATATACAGTATTTAAAAAAAAAATCATATTTGCTATGTAAATATGATGAAGTAGATAAAAATATAAAAACAAAACCTTTAGTAAAAAATGTTTGTTCTGGTCGAAATTTTAAATTATGTCCGGCAAATTTGTGTACCAACGTAAATTGGTCGTTTTTAATTTAATTTAAAGTCCACCATAATGCTTATTTTAATATGTTTTTTTTTTAATTCTTTATTTTATATTTCATTATTTTTTCAAAGACAAGGTAAAACTTTTTTTTATCTCCGTTAGCCTCCAAATAATCGTTAAATGTGCCTCTAAAATCGCGAAAAATCAATTCCTTTAATGGCCTATATTTCATAATGTAAAACAAAAATAAATAAGTTACTTCTAATCCATCTCCTCGCTGGGAATAACCGTGATAATGATTTCATTTAAAAAATACGAAATTACATTATTTGAAATTGATCTGCCTGATGAAAAAAATAGAACAATTGTAAGGTGGGGTGTTTTAAGTCCAGTTGAGTGGTTTCGGTGTTAGTCTGTATTTTGGTGTTAATATATTTTCCATTCCAGATCTCCCTATGTACCGTATCAAGTGTTTTATTTGATTTTTAAATTTATTATGGATGTTCACTTCAATAATCTTATTCCGGCAACTCGGACGCAAGAACGAACTCTCTAGTTTATCCTCCAGATTTGATGTCCATAAGTTTAGGTAGAATGGGACGATACACTGACATAAACCCTGCCAACTTAGTTTTGATAGCTATAAATCTACTTCCCTTATCGCCAAGCTGTACAAAGGGTATAGCACTCCACTTGCCACAACTATTCTGAAGTAAGTTCTCTTCATTTTCCAACAATTGCTTGAGATTTCACGACTAATGTACTAATTTGTGAAAATAATACTTAATATATACGGACGCTCTCTTATTGGTCAGATATTAAAATCAAATAATCTAAAAAAAATAATGCCTAAATGAAAATCAACACACAAAAGGAAGAAGACCATTAAAAAGAATAGTTTAACAATACACCTTACAAATATAAAAAGCACAAGATTTTCAGATTTTGTTAGTTATTGTTGTCAAAATGAGTGTCACGTGACCTTGTTTCCAGCCGTTGAAATGGAGCTTATGTCTATTAATTCTGAGGCCATTAGCGTCATAATAAATTTTACAAGTAACAAAACAAATCCTTTCTTTATTTTCAATCAAACGGTTCCTATCTACTTCGTCACTTGACATTTCATGATCATGTGATCATGATCATTTCAGCTTAAAAACGACCCCGACATTCTCCGCCATCTCGATTCAATCTCTTGTATCTGTTTCATGTTTACCGTGTTCCCCTCCATTCGATTTACTTTTCAATTTTATTTAAAGATCAGATTGTTCAGTTACTATGCAATTTAAGTTCGATTCCGCAATCTCCATTCTTATCCTCGCACTTCTATCGTTTCTTATTTCTTTCTTAGCACAAGGAAATACTACAGAAAAAAAAGCGTGTGTTGTGAAACGATTCTCTATTGACTCTTCCATTGATTGAATCTGTATTTTATATCGAAGCCAGAGAAAACTGATCGTATCTGATCTAAGCATATGAAAAACATATAAGTGCGTACATTTTATATGGGTGTGGCTTCGGGTTTTCCAGGTACATCAGGTAAAAGCCTTATTTTAGGTGTCTTATGAAAATAATATTTTTCCTTTTGTCTTTCGCCACCTTGAAAAGGTAGAAATGAGTTTTTCCGCGGATATCTCATTAAGGTGAATCTATTAGTGAAATCACCATTTCGATTCCGGTATTTCTTGTATTTTTTCGGCATTCACTATATAGCAATGTCTAGAATGTAATGAATGTGATGCACAATATGTAGGTATGACTACTAGAAATTTTAAAACTAGAATCAGAGAACATAAACTCTGTTTACGAAATAATAACTATTCCGAGTTCGCTAATCATTTATTAGAGACATGCCATAGCTTCAATAGAAAAAAAAACTAAGTTTAAACTTTCAAATATTGATAAATATTTTAAATTGTGCTCCTTAGAAACTTTAGAAATTAAATCTAAAATTAATTTAGTAAACAAGATAATAGCTCCCTGTAAATCACCTTTGATAACCATGTTTCCTATTAAGTTTGACTCCTCCCACCGCCCACCCCCCTCCAAATCACCACTCCCTCTACACTTAGGTAAGACCTAATTGTGACTAATTTTGTTTCTGTACTTGTTTAATTTACGTTAGTTTTAAGAACGCTAGTGAATGACGCGGTTGTGTCGAAACCGGTAGCGAATTTAATAAATCAAAAATACCAAAAGTACATAGTAAATAAAACTTCCTAACAAAATGTCGATTCCTCTATATAATTGGTTTACATTATGAAAGCCAAAAAAATACGCTTTGGATAAATTGAACCGTTGCCCAAAAGTAGTATGAGTTACAGGAATCTGGAGTAAATCTTTGTTAGTATTTCTAGTAATACGAGTGTTTAGTCTTTTTTCATAGTATTTACGTTTGTTGTTATAAAAATGAGTGAGGATTGTTTTATCGAAAATGTACCGAACGTCAAATACTCTCATTATATTAAAGATTGAGTTAGAGTCTGTAATTAGAGGTAGCATAAGGATTATTTTTAAAATCGTTTTCTGTGCCTTTATGATTGGGCCTGGTGCAGATGAAGTACCACCTTCCGATGCTATGATATCATACTCAATAATTGATTGACAGACAACAAAATAAATCATTTTCAACTGTTGTAAATATAAGCGTAAACTACAGAATTCCTTTTCTTACAAATTTCTTCACCAAATAAATAAAAACCCGCATTTTGCGCTTACAACAAACATTTCTAGAATTCGCGTGCCAAGCGAATTTTATGCCTATTACCTACATTTTTCGTGACATAAGACACACAGCTGGTGCCTTTTGCCTTCTGGGATAACAATAGGATGTCAAGTCTCTGTCTGGAAATACTAGGTACAACTATTTTTTTTACAAAAGCGTTTTGAACCATTTGTAATTATTTCAGATTAGTTTTGGTGGTATTTCCCCAAATTGTTAATATTATTGTTAACTAGAGGGTGGCGAAATTCCTATAGTTACTTACAGCTTGCTGATAAGCAGATATTCAAAAGAATTTATGTATGTCTCTTGACATTGTACAATTTGAGCACGGGGACAAATAACCTCAGGTCATATGTAGACCCACTAGGGGCGGCAAATCATACTCTGGTTATAGGAGGATTATTTTAAAAGGAAACAAAATTTAGAGTAAACAAAAAATAAATACAATATGGAAAAACATCCTAATTGATTCTACTGAATTTAAAAAAGGGCTTGCTATTGAAATAATGATAAGATGGTACCGGCTTCTTTCAGTATTATTGTAAACATAGTTCATGGCAACATGCAATGACGACGAACGTCCAAGAGGCTCGGTTCGTAGATGATCTGCAGGGCAAGTCTGAGGCGGCGATCAGGTACAAAATAGGATGGTCAAGTTACCATCGGACCTCATCGCGGGGCGTAGATCCTCCCCGAAGTAGAATTCTTCCATGTTGAAAAAGGATGTTGGCGGAAGTAATAATGTTGTAATATAAATGTTCGATAATGGCAATTTGATTCGTCACACGGTCGCTGGCGGCTTAACGATCCGAAGTCACCAACGCCTGTCCAAAGAATCCTCTACTCCTGTTACTCAACCTAACAGCAAAACTGCTCGCAAGGTTGCCAACCTAAACGACACAAAATCATAGATAGTGCATCCCATACATGAACAATTCGTCAACGAAATATAGCGTCAATGAAATAAAAGGTGCAATACACTTGTTACGTATTTCATATGTAATATCATTATTATATTCTGAAGTAAAAAAAAAAATGATAAAAATGGCGCAGATCGACGAACTGGGAGAATGAAACACCCCAAACGTAGTAATAAATTGAAAAATGCGTACAACGTCTTTACGTCTGTAAATGGCCAATTACTTAACTATTTCCGGAATCTGTTATAATGCAAGATTCGTGAATAAAGCCTCTTAATCCGGGCTCAATAAAATTCCGGGAGGGCGGATTCCCCAGTCAGCAAAAACGAATAGCGGGGACGGAATACCAGGGGCGCAGGAAGTGAGGAAGGCTGTGACACATGTCTAATTACAGCCTTCAAATGACGCATCGCGCTGTGGGATTGTTTGACGTCGTTACGTTTCGCCGGCAGACGTAATCGCCAACATTTATATAACGTGGGCTCGAGTCTAATCCTAAACTTTATTCCCGGGTACTAGACCAGGCTGGTATTAAACGGTGTTTGGACTTGAACAATTTTTCACCGAATTTGCTCAAGTTTTTTTAATAATTAATTGAAGACCTTACAAGTCCATTGCTCTATTAGCAAGTAGAGAAATCTATCTTTGATCAAAACAATAATAATATTTGGAATTTATTAAGCACTTTCAAAATAATTTTTTTTAAGATAATCTCAATTTAGATGTCTAGTTGAAAAAGAAACTGTATGCAATTCCCTCGATAGAAAAAAAAAACGCAAAATATACTCTGAAAAATGAAAATAACAAGTACGGTTCTGTTATTTGCCATGTTATGGGTATGAAAAAATTCACAGCATTTCTTTAAATGCTACTGAAGCCAGAGATTTTTGTTCTATTCTAAAATTGTCGTGTTTTATTCAATATTTTTAGAACGTTCGCTTACGCCCAAAGCTTTTTTTAAAAATATTAGAGTGCTCCCTCTCTCTCTTACGTATTAACAAATCTCTTTTTCAAACAATGTTCAGTTTCCGTCACGGGCGTATTGCTGGGTCGTAAGAAATAATGTCGATATATGACAATCCGGGCACACGGACATACTCACAACACTTCTATCGGTTTATCTCTACAATGGGAACTACGGAGCGATTTTCCATATTTATGCATACATACATACATCTTCTTCCCCTTGTCCTACTCAGGTCGGAGACCCATCGAATTGACAAGGCACCTCCAGGCGTCCCTGTCCTGTGCAACGTTAACGACATCCGTCCATAGTAGATCCAGCCTCTCCTCGCACAGCCTCTGGAGTTGCTTCTCCCACCTGTGTCTGGGACGGCCAACTGGATGTCTTCCCTCTGGTATAGCACTCACAGAATTTTCACCGGAATTCGACCTTCTGGCATTCTTAATACGTGCTCAAGCCGCCTCAGTTGCGACTTTTCTATGAAGAGTAATAGTGTTTCGATGTTTAGCTCCTCCCGGATCATCGAGCTTTTTACTCTCCTTCTTGTGACTACTGCAACTCCTCTCAAAAATCTCATTTCGGCAGCTTGGACCGTAGAACGTGTACGCTCTTTCTACAACAGATCTGGCGACCGTAAGTAAGTGTGCATATTTAAATAAATAAAACTGGATTATTTCACTCATCCATTACCTTATTCCCGGCGAACGCAGACATAATTCAAAGTAAACATAAGCCTTAGAGTTAAACTTATCCCATGCCTAGCTTCCTAGGGTGGACTTAAATCAGAGCCTCCTCAAATATTCATCTTCTGAGAACGATATTATTCGTCAATGGCACGGCAAACACAAGTTATACATTAAGCAACTAAGCGTATGTCTGAATTCATACCATCTTGATATGGCCCGGGTTAGGAGGAACGCCTAGCGAAGTGTCTCAGGCAGAATAGCTCGTTTATTATATCGCTGATATCGCTCGACTCGTTGTCGAGATTGCTCGTGCAATATCGCGCGAGGTTGGGGCTTCAACTTTGGGGATTGTACTAAAGTAATGCAAGAAGTGATGAAATTAATCCGTGTTTAAAACTAATTTGGATTGAAGATTCTTCGATATACAAAGGAATATAGGGAACAGTTTAAGAGAAACTGTTACTTGAAATAATGCTGTATTTTTAGTATAAAATGATTTGCGCAATATATTTTGTGATACTTCGATATTGTTTATGTAACGTTGGATTTATTTATTAAATTAATAATAATTACTTTGTTTAAAACCACTGAATTTGATATGTAAATACCTACATGTTTCAGGAGCAAGGCTCCCCTCTTCAGGATAAACGATTTACCTAATGGATTTATTTTACAGTTAAAATAATTCAATTAATAATATAAACAATATTTTTTAATACATATATTGTGTACCTATGTTTTTATTTATTTCTAATTTTGAAACAGTCAATTTTCATGGTATATTTATTATTTTTTTTTTGTTTTTAAAAGAAAGACAAATATTCCCTGTTACGAATAACCTGACAATATTTGAAAATCTCCTACTATCATCACAGAAATCGGAACATGTTGCTTGTGTCGTAATTGAGGACTTAGCCAGATTAGGTGTTATTATTACAAAAAAATTCTGTACCTTTTCTTGTTATCCAGACCGAAACATTACGTGTGAATTCCTTTTTAATTTCATCAAATCAGTATAACCATAGAAATGATATTATTGGGAATTTCGAAAGGCTTAAAGCGATGGGAGAGGGAAACGAGGAGGAAAGAGGAAAATTGGAAAGTACCTGGCTATTCACACCTGATCACTGAACACGGCTAAAGCCTTTCACAGGCATTTTCTGGCAGTTGCAACTCTTGTGCGGTAATCGCATAAAAAAAAGCAATTACGAAACGGACATTAATTAAGGGCCTATCTCCAAATTAAGGTCTCCAAAAGCTTAATAAAGCAACAAATTAAAATACATCAAAAGCTAACTTGTTTAGCAGATAGCTAAAGCGACAGGTATATTAAAAAATACCTGAGATTTTTATAAGTTCTTTAATTTTCTCATTAAAGTTTCGGCGAATCCCATTCGACCTTTCAAAAGTAATCTACCTAAAGGTCGGACGAAAGACTTTACATTCGAGTAATTAAAAGAGGGCGATTTTAACGTAACTTCCCACTTAAATGCTTAAGGATTCCGTGAAAAGGCCGGTTGTTTAAATCGTGAAACGTGGTACAGAATCAGGTCTCATTTTAATGATGAAACCGAATGAAAAGAACCACATTTGACCTTTAGAAAGCGGAAACGTGTGTATATTTTTGGGACTGCAAAATCCTTCATTCAATTTATTCGGCTTTAACGACCCGGAAATACTTTTATACAACGTTGTGCAACTTTGCTGCTGGAAAATGGACAGAATTCCATGGACAGTTAGACGCACAAATACAGCAAATCTGAATGAGCTCGGCATCCATAATCAACTGTCTGCCCACAGAGTATCCTCAGATTATTTGGACATGTTGCTCGCCAAACCAAGAACTCCAACCTGGTCGCTCGCAAAGTGCAAGGCAGGAGAAGCAGAGGAAGGTCACCGATGCGTTGGAGTGACCAAATTTCGCAAGTGTCTGGCACGTTGATGTCCGCAGCGCTCCATGAAGCGTAGGATCGCGAGGGGTAGAGGAGCCTTCTACACCAGGGAGATTGCAGTGGGGGTCATGATCCTCGGCAATGAGGAAGCAATTCAAGAAGAAGAATGCAACTTTAGGAGATATCACTTGTTCAAGTTTATTGTAAGAGAGAAAGGGAAAAAGGCAATAATATATAGATTGAAGAAAAACAACAATTAGAGAATAATACGCTACGCATAAAACTGGAGCATTGAGTTTGAAACTCAATCTACACTCTACTAATTATGGTACAATTCTCCACTGTCCAGAATATGAAGAATTTTTAAGTCAAGCCAGAGCCCTTAAATTTTTGGTACCAGTCTAAATGATTTTTGTCGGTCGTTACAAAAATTAATACTCGAAGATTATCATCCAGAATGTCGAAAATCATGGACTCTACTAAAACTTTCAGTTTCCTGTTCCACTGATATATTACGTACGTGCTGTTATTTTTCTGTAGCTCTTCTTTGTTCTGCCTAGTTTATAAATTATGTCTATATATTAATTGTTTTTGTTTTTAATTCGTACAACTGATTAAATAATTATATAACTTTGTAATATTGTTCAGTATACACTTGCCCTGACGATGAACGGTTGTTCCGAAACCGGTAAGCGTGTAAAATAAACGTGGACTAAACAAAGTTTGAGTGTTTCATTTGATTATAATGCATAACCACAAAGTGATAGCTTCATACAATAGTATAAATTTAATAGTGTTTACTATTAAGTTCTAGACGTGTTTTTAGTTTTTATTATTGTGACAGCTGTTTCGGCGTTCAAGGTCATTTTCAAACTGCGGTTGATCCACATTGTAACGACTTATTCATATGATTTTATTCACTCCCACTCCCGTCCAAAGTAGAATGGAGTGGGAGTGAATTCTAGATTATTTTCGAAGTGAGTGAGCCCAAGACCTAAGTCATGCATCGCGCAGTTGTTTCTTGGAATATTATTGGTTATATAGTGACTTCGTTCGTCTAGTAACAGTACCCTCCTTCACACTATTACCCAGAGCAAGGTGGTGGTTACACTCCCGTCCTTTGACTCAGGGACAAAAAAAAACGAGCGTGGCCTGTCGCACTGTCTGTCGACTGTCGCACAGACAACCATTAAGAAAATCATCTATCTACGCATTTTTAGAAATACTTTAAATTACATATGGTCTAAGTATATTTCTTATTATTACCATAAAACTTCGCGGTAGACATTTATTCTGCTTCTTGACGTGAACAAACCATATTGAAAAGGTAAGTTTTTTCACATAGGCGCGAGACGACTTTAATATTTTTTTGTCAAAGCAGACAGAATTCCACATTGAACAGAGGGTTTATTTTGAGAAAATATATACGGAAAACTCTGTCTATATTTCGTTGAATAAAATATGAGGTGCCGCGACCAAAATGGGAAAACTCACGTACTAACGTACTAACATCGTGATAAAATCGAACAACGACCAAGAATGCAAGACAGATGCGGGTTATATCTATGTAATGTAACCATACGTGCTTTTGTGACCAGTGGGTCATTATGCTACCCTGATGCATTAAAACGATCGATGACCCCCACGATAATGATACTTGCGTTTTCCTGGAATAAGGAACTCCAGTGAAAAATATAATGACTTTAAAAATATATATTCATATAAATCAGCAAACGCCGATTCTGAATATATAACTTTTTTTTTATAGAAAGCAGTCACTTTGTGGTTAGACAAATTTAATGAAAATGAAACAATAACTTTGTTTATAACCACGAGATATATATAATTTTATTAGGACCGACCGGTTTCGCTTTACACAAGCATCATCAGGGTACAAAATTAAACTGATCAACAATACATAGTGTGTGTTTATATATACAAAATAGAATAAGAAAGAACATAACATAGAACATAGAACAACGAAAAATTGAGATAGCATGAAATAGAAATCTGATATAATAACAGAGAGAAAGAGACAGAAGTGTACATAATGGAATACCAAGGAATACCTGAACAGGTGATTATGGGATAATGGGAAATTTTACGAGATTGTAGGAAATATACCTAATATTGAGCTATTGGACACATTTAGTTGATTTGAAACGTTGAGTCGTAGAAGCGACCCGTTCTTATGTGACTAATGTCAACCGTATACAAATATTGGGCGGGCGTTTGGCGTATTTCCCGAATGTGAACCGGTGCCAAAGGGATCAATGACGCTAGTTCCTGAGAGCATCTTCCATTATAATACCGGTAGAACAAAGATAGCATTCCCACCTGACGTCTGTGCTCCAAAGATTGAAATCAGTTTGCTAAGATAAGATGTGTGCAACGTATTTCTTGTATTCTTCTTTATTCCATACATAGATACCGTTATATGTATACATTTTTTTTAAATTTTCCACCGCAACAAAGCAACATTAAGAAAATAAAATATAATCAGAAATTCGACCTGTACAAAATTCAAATAATACAAAAAAATATAATTTCAAGGTAAAATGGTCTACGAAGCAGCTTTCGAAAAGATTTACTTTCAAGTGTTTATTTTAAACTCATTATGAGATCTAAATTACGCTGAGAATTCTCGAAAAAAAAAACAAAAGAAATAAATTCGGGATTCATTTCAAACTAGATTTTAAACAATTAATTGCGTGGGTACCTAAAAACGTTCAAAATGCGAAGATTTTAAAACTCGCTAAATTTAAAACGTTTTTATTATTTAATAAACTAACAAAATTTATCTTTATAAGAGTTATCTAGTTTTTTATGCGGATACCGCACAAGAGTCCCAACTGCTCTCTGCTAACCAAACCCACTGTGAGCATAAAATAAAGAATACATAGTAGAAGTGCCGTTAACGTAGATTTAAATGGAAGCCAGTGTGCCTTTTACTTACTACCTTTTGGTTGTAGCCCCGAGAGAAAAAATAAAAATAAATAAAAATAAAAGTAAATGCAGCGCTCTGTATATGTTACATTTATAAATTTTTGATTAAAACGGGATCTGGGGTAAACGCTCTTCTTAATTTATCTAACCTTTAAATCAAGGAATCTAGGGTCCCGATTCCGCGTAAAGAATGCCAGCGTAATGAGCGAGATTAAGAAAGGGACGCTTAGATGGTTTGGGCATGTAGAGCGAACGAACGAAGAGAGGACTGTAAGGAGAATATATGACGCTAATGTGAATGGCAGAAGAAGCCGGGGACATCCGAGGACGACATGACACGATCAAATGAACCAAATACTTGAGTCGGGCCATGTCAGAAGTCGGAATAACAAAAGAGAATGTATGAGACGTTGTACGAAAGTGACTGAAGCAAGACGTTTATGCCAAGATCGAGTAGTTTGGCGGTCCGTCCTCTCTGCCTACCCTGCGGGGAAACGGCGTGATGGTTAGTTAGTTGGTTAGTTAGTATCCTTAGGGTTTAATTGAGACTTTTTGCTTAACTGCGGTTCCGGTTCTCTCGGCTGACAGCTGTCATTCAGCGAATGACATTCTTTGAAAATATCGATATTTGCGTAGTATTAACAAAATAAATACACAATATTATCGTAACTTTAAACATTATTACTCAATTACTCGCGGCATAACCTTTTTAAATTGAACTTATTAATTATGCCATGTTCATTAAATCAACCAATAATAAATGTGGATAATTTTTAGTACCATTTGAAACATTTACTCCTACCGATGTGATCAATTCGACACACGTATTATATAAGTCATTTTCTTCTTAAATTCAAATGAGAACTCATGTTAGTGTCATTGACTGTTATCTTCTATATCAATTTCTTTTTCTTCATTCCTAGTTCAAAAAGTAATATATCTATGTAAAACTCCATGTAAACGTAATATATCTATGTAAAACTCCATGTAAAAGTAATATATCTATGTAAAACTCCATGTAAAAGTAATATATCTATGTAAAACTCCATGTAAAAGTAATATATCTATGTAAAACTCCATGTAAAAGTAATATATCTATGTAAAACTCCATGTAAAAGTAATATATCTATGTAAAACTCCATGTAAAAGACCTATGGGCGTTAAATAAATAAATAATCCTATTAAACTACAATAATTTACAAAATGCATATCATACTTTAGTTTTTTATACTTTAATCTTTTACTCTTTGTACTTTCAATGTTTACATCTCACATGTAATTCATTATTTTCCTACAGTGCCACAAATTTATAAAAGGCATATCATACTTTAAACTTTTATACTTTAAACTTCTATACTTTATACTTAAACTTTTACATCTCATACGTAATTCATTAATACTCTACATTAAATCAAAAAATGCATATCATACTTTAAACTGTTATACTTTATACTTTAAACTATTATATCACATATGTAATTCATTATTACTCTACAATACAGTACATTAAATTTAAAAAAAAAATGCAACATACTTAAAAAAAAAAAACACACTTTTTTTTTTCTTAAATTTACTTTATGGATTCTTTTATATTCTCTCATGTATATGTATATTAATATGAACTAAACTTATCAATTTGACTGTTCTAAAACGGGATTTGTTCCTAGTTGAACTCTCAAAGCCTTCTTAAATATTTCTGTAAAATAATGTGTGTTTCAAATAAATATTATTATTATTATTAAAAATGAACCGATTGAATGAAATAGGAATATTCGTTATGTAACTATGCCAAAAGTCCAAAAGTCACATAATTTTTTTTGAATATATATACG
Organism: Halesus radiatus; assembly: GCA_022606495.2. Classification (NCBI taxonomy): domain Eukaryota; kingdom Metazoa; phylum Arthropoda; class Insecta; order Trichoptera; family Limnephilidae; genus Halesus; species Halesus radiatus. The sequence continues at coordinate 34,737 of JAHDVE020010981.1, forward strand.
TTTGATGCACCTATAGTTTTAAATAATAGTGTGATAATTATAAAAACATTAACTGTATTATCATTGATTTAATTAATTAATTTAATTTACTATATGTTACTATTTACTATTATGTTTATCATTTTCTTTCTTTTGTTTTTATGTAATCAATATTTTTTTATTACTTATTTTATTTTTTCCATTTTCTTCTAATATGTTATAAAATTCTTATTGAACATTTTTTTTTTTTTTTAATTCATTTCTCTATTTATATTTGTATATATCTCATGTAATATGGCAGATTTGCACTATCCACCCAGATCTGCTGGATTAAAAACTTAAATAAATAAATTGATATGGAATTGAAACTGCAGTTAAGCAAAATATCTTTAACCCTAAGGATAAGGAGCCACCCTAACGAATGATGATAAACAAATAAAATTGCTATAGCCACTTGTCCAGCAAAAGGCGATGACACAATCAATAATCCATCAAAAACGGTCTATTCGACGGAATAAGCGTGAATTCTCCTCTGTAAAATGAGATCTAAATATACCCAACATCAATCTTGTTCAGCAGTCTGTCAGCCGGACCGTGAACCGCTGGAATCCGCCGCAATCCTCCAGGAATCCATCCGACCCACAAAACATTACTGCATTTCGAGGACGAACAGATCAATACTGGAGGCGTTGTGTCAACGTTACAGTACTCCTAGTCAATTTTTAGTCCCTCCCCAGAAATATCTAACAGAATAACTTCGGAATTCAATTAATCATCAAGGTTATATACTCGTATATACCCGCTATCGTGGCTTTACTAATCGGTTTAAAAAAACATTTATAACGGAAAAACATGGCGTCTTGTCAAAATTGTGATGGTTATATTAATTATTACAGTATTAGATCAGTTCAATAAGCAATTGGAAAAATTTTAGAAATTAAAAGACTAGTAAGCAAAGTAGAAGAAAAGTACGTAATGAATAGACAATTATAGAAAGGCTAAAATATGTGTAACCTGTAAAAATAGTGCCTAACACATGAATGTAAATAGGAAACACATAATAAATTACTAGAGTAAAATATAACTGGAAATTTTGTCGCAGACATCCAAGGCGAACTCTAAGAAGGATATTATTACCCCGATGTGCACCTATTATAACATAGTAAAATATTTTAAAAATCAACCCATTAAAATGTACCTGGATATCCGTAGTTCATGTAAATACGGGACAAAGACTGCTATAAAATTCCTCTTAGCAAACAAAGCGGAAATAACAGAGAAAAAAAACAAAAAAAGAAATAACCATCTGTTCAAATAAAAGCTGACAAGGATGACATCATATAATTTTTTTAAAACCCATAGATTCAGTAAAAAAAACACAATGTAATCCGTCTTCCAGAGTAATAAACCAACCCGAAAGTAGTTTTAAAGATAATAATAGTAAACAGTACCGTCAGCAATAAATCAAATTTCAAGTCATAAATAAAAACAATATTAGAAAGTAATGGGACTCACTCCTGACATCGATGCTATATATATATACGCTAGATTTAGTTTTAATTGTGCCAGTCTGACGATGCCCGAGAAACTGGTCCGGTCGAAAATAAATAAGTGGAAAAAGCTTAATATGAAAATAATTTTAATATGGAATTCCACCATGAATTGACAGTTTCAAGACTAGAAATAAATAATAAAAATATTTGCGGTACCTACGTTCCAGAGTGGTAGATACTTTCAGTATTGCCCTGGTGAAAGACCACCATTCAGAATCAAAACGTTGCTTGGTGACTAGATCTGAATACCCAGATACTTCCTCACCTTCTTCCTCTTCCCCATCTACTTCCCCATACTTCAGTATCAGAAAATACACCAATTGGGGGTGCTATATTCTCATAGTTGGGACTCTTGTGCAGAATAAACATAAAAAAATTATACTAATCAAATAAGGACACACCCAATGAAAATCTAGTCTCCTTTAATGGAACCAATCTTCTCAAAAAGCCCTCCATTGATATGCTTGGTGTAACCCTAAGTGAACAGCTCAGGTATGGGGGCTCCATCGAAGCCAGAGTAAAGATAGCCTATCAGAAGCTGGGTCTATTGAACAGAGCCCGCAGATACTTTAATAGTACACAACTGCTGACCCTGTACAAATCGCAAGTGCGCCCCACTGTAGAATTTGGTAGGCACCTCTGGTCAGGAGCCCCAAAATATCTGAAAAAACCCTTATGAAAAGACTCTGTCCAGAGCACGGGCGGCCGTTCGATAGATTCGCCTACCTTAACAAACGGACTGCAATATTTGGAGCACAGACGTCAGGTGGGAATGCTGTCCTTGTTCTACTGGTATTTTAATGGAAGATGCTCTGAGGTACTAACATCATTGATCCCTTTAGCAACGGTGCACAGTCGGGAAACACGCAAAATGCGCGCCCAACATTTGCACGCGGTTGACATTTGTTACATGAGAACGGGTTGCTTCTACAACTCATTCTAGTGTTCAACAGCTCGGCTGTGGATTGATCTATCGGCCTCTGGGTTTCCTTCATCCCACAACATGGGTATCTTCAAGACGCAAGTTCACTCCTTCTTAACCCCTAAAAGACCCTCCACACAGCATCCCCAAAGACGATATAGGCCTTGAGGGAAATTATTTCCCTCAGAGCCTCCTGTGTGGAGTTACAGTAAAAAAACACACACACAATAAAACTACATTATATTTTAACAATAACTATATCATATTATTTACTTTATTATTATCGTTCTCTCTACATTGTCTTTTTTTTCATAACTGATTATTAGAAAAAAAAATCTTTTTATAACCATTGTAAATTTATATAACAAATGTATGTAACAAAATATTTATAAAAAAATACAATTAATTTATAAATTGTACTTTTTACACTATCTTGTAGTAAATTATTTATTTAATAGAAGTTTTTGCACAAATATACCTATCCAGTAGGTTTTAATAATGGTATTTTATTTAAAAATATAATACCGATTCCCACAATTAAATTGCTGGACTTTATATAAAAAAAATATATGGTTACATAGTTATACAATTCATGGAAATCCTTACACAGGTATATTATATTATTTTATATAAAATTTGGGTTAAACCGTTTATTTCTTAACGGTATTTCATTATTCAATTACGTATTTCATTATAAACCTAGCTACGTGGGTAAATTTCCACTGAATTCACTAAGCTAATATAATAGCTTTGATAAATATATTTGCTCAAACGAATCGAAACATGTTTCTGTTTAAAATGTACCATGAATAGATGAGCTCCGAATATAACGGGCATCGCACAAAGGCGAGCTTAAGGTCGAATTTGTACAAATGACTTGGTTTTACGACTTTGACCTCCCTTGTTATCCGTCCTTCCATCTCTTACCATATTGCCATGGGCCATAATTTAAAGACTGTCTTTTCATTGCCTCTCCCCCGATCGAGAGAAAGTCCAAAGGATTACTTTGATTCTGGGATTAAGAGAGATCAGACAATTGTAAAGTGATCATTGATTAAATTTCGCCTAATTGATTCGAATTCGATTTAAATTACGGGATTACAACGGGATCGAAAACACATTTGAATTTATTTCTCGAATTGATAGCCACACAAACGCGATTTATATCCAGATAATTATATCTTTTTAAACCTACAAACAAAATTTTCATTAAACTTTTTAAAGCTCGAAATAAATAAACAGAAAAAGACGTAGAAACCTTAATCCTTCCCTTTCAAACACAAAAATGTTTTAGAAGTTCAGCGAGATTTGCTGGTCACATAACGAAATCCTTCAGCAGTATTAACGCGCTAGGTAAAAAAAACAGTCCCCTTTGATCTCTTAAGCTTGTTTTTGGAGAAAAAGTTTACAGATAGAAGATATATTTTCGCGGAAGGCATATCAGGACTGCAGAGAACCGAGTCGGTAGAGCGTCCTGGATCACGGGCTGTAAAAGATTAACCGAGTTCGCCCGTACGTGCCCGGCTAGATACCGAATAGGGGAGAGAGAGTCCCCTGACTTCCTCGTGTTACCCTGGCACACGTAACGAGGAAAAGTGGAAGAGATAAGCAAATAAGTGTGTAAATCTGTGGAAAGTGCCAAACATAATGCGGCAGCTTTCGATGGAGCTTTAGCACACGGAATTTCGAAAAGTTTTCGGGGAAATCTTGATAGAGTTGTCAACTCTTGGCGGAACGAAATATTTTCGATCCTTTTGACAAAGAAAATGAAAATACAAAGAGTACGTAAGCAGTGATAGAATTGCGCAAATCGTTATGCAAAGAGATGTGGTGCATAGCAAGGTTGGTAATACACTAGGATAACAGACAGAGGATGAGTTCACTAATCACAGTGTGTGTGTGACAAATTATTCTAAGTGAAAACTTCTGTATGTACATACCAAAATCTAAGGGTGTCTACACAATATCTCGAACATGATAGGATGCATACCTCCAGTTTATTCAAAGAATTATTACGAGGAAACTGTGAATTGAGCGCTCCATTAAAACTGATTCAGCCGAGCAAGCCAAATTCTTCGAATGCAATTCACGCCGGCATACGGTCAAATTACCCGGAGCACATAAAGTCGAAGCAGGACGGACTAATCTGCGGGATTGACGGCCGTTACAGCGCCGATAATGTAGTCAGACAAGCCGGCTTTCGTGATACGTGACCGCCGGACCGTGCCGACACAGGGTTCAGCTACAAAGTGACTGTCCGGCCACATTCTGTGTCACTGGTACTACGTAGCATAGTTACAGGCGGCCGCTTCAGAGAGAATTGGCTGCATCTGATTTATTTACGATTTGATGAACAGTCGGATATTGTGGCCCCTTTGCGTTTCTTCAACCCATGTCCCATGTTTTATCAATCCAATTCAATATTGAAATACGAGTAATACGAACTAGAAGCTTTGAAGTACAACTGACATCGAATGGCGAGCAAGTTTAACCGTTAGAGTGTGACCCGGCGCCATCGCGCTGTAAGCTTTAGTTACGTAAATTGCGACGCAAAGCTATAATCACTGCAATTTTTTGTGTGCTTTTTGTCGTCCTCGTGAGAGCACGTGTTCAATTTGAGTGTGGTATATTGCGGTTGGCGCGTGTAATAATAATCATCTTTAGTTAAAATAAATACACTCTAAAGTGAATCGATATTTTGCAACATGTCGGAAGTTAGTTCTATTGCGGATGATCGTAATGTATCAAATGACAGCGGCACTACGGACAACGAGACCTTTGTTCCTATAAATGAATGTGTCCAGCAAAGAAAATGAGATAAGGCGATCCAATCTTATATGCGATCGCTGTAAAAAGGGACTACATGGACTTTGCGCGGGAAAACACAATTGTGAAGTGAAATAATCTTATATTCTTGTATTTTTTAATATTTTTTGTAGTTGAAATGTGTAGTTTTTTTTTAATTAGAAAATATTCGTAATATTTCATTCCTTACTTGTATAATTTCAAAAAACAATCATTAAAATGGATTGATATTATATTGAAGTTATTGCATTTTTACTGAATAACATACTTTTTTATTAATTGATAAACTAAAGTTTTTTTTTTATTTTTTTATTTTTAAACAGTAATTATTGAATGAAACACTAGTATATATTGATTAAATTGGCGGGTTAGCTCAACGGTAGAGCATCTGACCGGCAGTCAGAAGGGTGCAGGTTCGAGTCCTGTCGGCGACATTTATCTTTTCTCGGAAGGTTTTTTCAATTTGGATGAGTGTTTCAGGCTAATAATTATTGTTTATAAAAATAACACACTTTTTTATTTAAAAACACAGAATACCTGCAGCAGTTTATATACATATTTGCAAAATAAACATAGCACTAAAGCGGTTAAACTAGATCCATTAAAAAAATATGGCGTATTGTTTTTTGGCATTAAATGCTTACGTAGAAATTCCGAAGACGTATTATTTTTACAAAAATAGTTAACTCTGTAATAGGTTGCAACTCCTTCACCAAATTCAGTTAATAGTGCCCATCAGACAAACCAGACAAAATCACTCACTAAGCACCCCTCAATGCAACACTAACTTAAAACAAAACAAAAAAGTATTTAACCGCGCTTCGCACATTTTTAACACTTCATACAGGATCGTGCTTCTTCTTCCTCCCATCAGCCCATCCACATAGGCTAAACTTGTAACTTATTTTGTAATTGAAAAATTAAGACAATTGATTGAAAACCCATAATTTGTTAAGTTTTTATATATATTGACCATACTTGATAAATATTGTAATCTGTTTGTTTTCCAAATAAATAAACAAATAACTTCATATTTTTTAATTAATAAGATTTACTATTATTTAATTGTTTAGAGCACTGTTTTTAAAGTATAAATATTTACTTTTTTCAGAAGCAAAGCTCCCCTCATCGGGATAAACAATTTACTAAAAATAAACAAAAATTAACAATAAGTGATAAAATTAGGTAAGTAATTAATTAAAAAAGTAAAAATAATTGAAAAATATGATAAGTATAAGAATATTACATAAAAAAATTATATTATAAAATTTAAAAAAAAAAAAATATATATATACTCGTATATATTATTAATATAAATAAAATAAAGAAAATAGCAGTATTAATAATATCTCAATTTTAATTGCAATATTTTTATTTAGAAAAAATAATTTAAAGCTCCATAGCTCTTGATGGAAATGACTGTGCTAGCTGAAAGTAGTAGCGCTGACGTAGAACTTAAAAAAATACAGAAAAAAGTAAAAACAAATTTCAAAATGACACCTGTTAACTTTTAAAATTTTCACATTGTCTCATAAAAACAATCTCATAGAGAAGTTAGTCACAAAAATAAATAATGTCTAGTAAGTTAAGTAATGTTCTTTTCAATTTCATTTTCAAACAAGCGCGGTAAACATTTGATTAGAGAGAATTTCCGGTATGAAGACTAGCATGCAATTTAATTTTGGAGAGGCTTTGCTAACGTAGAAAAAATATTTCAGTTTCGTTTCGTGATATCCAATTTTCCGCCAAACAAGGGCGTGTATTGTGTAATGTTTGAATATAATCTAAAAAATAAAACGGAAACAGAATGGGGTGCGGAAGTACCTACATAGATGTAAATTGTGAGGGATTGTTCTCTCAGAAAAATGATATGCATATAAAACAATCCATTGAAATTTTGTAAAATTTATAATTAATTAAAAAAGGAAAGGAACAAAAAAATCTTCAAGTTTCCGATGATCGAAAATAACCTTTGAACATACACGAATTAATTCGCCTTTATGAAGTTTTTTTCTAACAAGAACGCGAGTTTTCTCTTGTGTTGCCCCATACTTCCCGTCGATCAAAATTAATACGATTCGATCCGTTTTTTTCATAATTTTTTTTTTATTATGAAAATTTGATTGACGACTTATTTAATACGAAATATCTTTGACGCGTGCAAGAATACTGGTATTGAGGAGCCAATAAATAATCTGTCAAAAACAAATTTGGAAAGTCGGAAGGCCGCGAAACGAAACGAAACGAAGTCCTCGATATCATCTAGCAACCATTTCGTGTTGATAACATTTATTTATTTATTTGCTTGTAAGAAACAAAGATGATCGTTTGTAGTAAATAACGCGAGCAAAACATGAACATAGATATTGGGTATTCTCGGCGGTGTAAATGTCGCCTTGTTGACTCGTTCTTTTAGAGTAGTCGCCCAATATTCCCGGGTTACCAATATCCTGACAATATTTTAATCATATTGTATTATATTCTCATCTTTTATTCAGGTCGGAGATCCATTAGTTGGGTAGGGGTAGTGGTAGTGGTAGGGTTAGGGGTAGGGGTAGGGGTAGGGGTAGGGGAAGGGGTAGGGAAGGGGTGGGGTAGGGGTAGGAGTAGGAGTGGTGTTAGGGGTGGGGTAGGGGTGGGGGTGGGGGTAGGGGTGGGGGGTAGTGGTTGGGGTACTGGTAGGGGGGGTAGGGGTGGGGTAGGGAAGGGGTGGGGTAGGGGTAGTGCTAGGAGTGGGGGTAGGGGTAGGGGTAGGGGTGGGGGTAGTGGTAGGGGTACTGGTAGGGGTAGGGGAGGGCAGGGGCTGTTGGCAATTCGTTGTTAACAGACCGACTGCCATCTCTAATGCACAGACACAATGTAGGTATGCTGAGTCCGCTACAGATTTTTCAATGGAGCCTGCTTGAAGGAGCTAGCAGCGTTGATCCGCCGGTACATGTGCGTGAAACTCGACGGACACGAGCGAAATATCCGTTCACAGTCAATGTTGGTTTCATGAGAACGGGTCGTTGCGTCGACTCGTTTTTGTGTAAATTGGCTCGTATGTGGAATGAGCTACCGGCGTCTGCTTTTCCTCCTCCATTTAATTCAGACCTCTCCAAGGCCCACATTAACATATCCCTTCCTACAGCCCCCTCCTTAACCCGCCTCACAACGTTGCCCAACCGGGTAGTGATATAGTTCCATAGCACATACAGGGGCTCTGTTGTGAGGTGTCATATAAAATAAAAAGGGACAGGAAAAGGGGTAGGGGTTAGGGTAACCATCACAACCTCAAAACTCTCCTTCAAATCATTCATAACCCCGAGCAAAGCCGCGTACTTCAGATTCTATTATTACATAATAAGAAAAAATAAAATCCAACACCAAATCCAATTTACTCAAGTAAGTTGTAATACAGAAAAGGTTCGAATGGCATCTACTCGAAGAAAATGATTCGCCCAGTCCATATGATAATTTCAGACATTACGTACGAGTATTTCTACTGGATCATTAATAATAAATAGATACTTTCGAACACGAGTGGGCTTTGAACCAGGGATGTCAAAGGATGCACCACTCACAGATACTATTATTTTGATAGCCTTTGAGAAACCGGTTGCTTTTAGGGGGTTTATTCATATTTAAGTATCTGGAAAATTTTATCGTTTCATGCAACGGTCTCTTTATTTTTGTTTACCCAAAAGGTCGCGGGTTCGTGTCCCGTCGGCAGCATGTATTTTTTCTCGGAAGGTTATTCAATTTGTATGATTTTTCAGGTAATAATTATTGCTTATAATAATTTGTTACCATATTTGTGTTATGCATAAAAAATCTTGTCTTATAAACATTAGTTTAATCATTTAAAATAATAATTAATATTTTGTATATTCGCGTATCTCGAAATATGTATGAAAAACGTCAAATTTTAATACTTCCCACTGTTTTCTCTGTTCAAATTTGAAGTGCATAGGACAATGGTCGGATTTAAATGGAAACACTCTGAAACAGATTTGTACCAATTGAGTACATTTTAATGTTTGAAAATTTTTAAACCGTTTTTTCGGGTCTCAAAAAATCTAACATTTCATTATTTTTGCTTCTGTTTAAAACTGGCAAGAGCTTCTTTTGGGGAATAGATTGTAATTTAAGGTTTTTAGAACATCTTACAGTTTAATACTGGGCCATCGACATGTTTACATATTTAAACTAAAACATAAAAACGGTTACAATCATTTTTTTTTATATCACTAATCTAAAGTATTCTTCATCAATTATAACAATTTCATAATAATTATGAGTCGGTTGAGTGGGTCTTACTCCAGCGCGGGGAGTTTCATTATTACAAAGCAACAAGCCTTCAAAGGGATCGCCCACTCGAGACGAAACAAACATTAAGACCGAGAAGCGAATCTGCCTTTGAGGAGGATACAGTGGATCTTAGCGACTTATACTCCACCGACCCTGCCCCAGCCAACGCAATGCTAGAACCACGGAGAACACGTTGCTTTGGCCACAATGGTAATCATTAAAGGGGGGCACACAAAAACACACACATTGTAGTCTTCTGACGCAAGTAATACTACGAAAGATTCATCTATAAATTCTAAATGGGCAGTTGGAAAAATATGTAAGATTTCTAAGGACTGTAAGCTTTTAAGTTCCGTAAGTACTGGAATTTTAGGTAAAACGCTAGAAAACGGCTTCATTGGATTTCAAATTGGACATGTCTTCAAACATTTTGGTTTGGTATATGTTTCACAGAATTTTAAAAATAAGAGTTTGAGGATTATTGGAAATCTTAGACATTTTTCTAACTACCCGTATAAACTTTACAGATTATTTGTTAATTATGTATTTCTTTTGTTAGCATCCTGCAAAGTGACGTTCAGCGCCTTATTTGGGTGCTCGACCAAAAAATTTCTGAAAAGAAACTATATTGCTTTAATTGATAGTATTTTTGATAGCAGAGAAATAGGAGACCAACGGGAGTCCTTTACATGCACTCTTATAACTAGACTATTATAGTCAGGTTCACAAAATTAAACCTGAAGGAATGCTTAGAAGTAAAAAGGTCACTCTCAGCCCGCTCGCTGACTATCCGGTAAGGAACGAGCATGGACCCTATGCAGAAAAGTAAAGTTCGCTAAAGTAAGGTAACTGCTTGCAGGACACTCCTTTGTGGGGCTTTTCTGCGCAGGGTCTGGAGCGGTGCGTGAAATGCTCGTTCCTTACGGGACCGTCAGCGAATGTGTTTAGCGGAAGACTTACGGCTGTTGTTCTCACTCAAATTTAACAACCGTTGATCTATACTTTGGTCTAAACCACGTCCAAACGCACCACGTGTTCAACCTGGCCTAGCGTTACTTCGGCCATTCGGGACAATTAAAAAACCACAATTAAACTCGGTTACCCGAGCAAGAGGTTGCAAGAAATGCATGATATTGCAATCCGTCAACCAAAACTTCAGACGTCTTGGATGTTTTATCCTATGGTTATGTGATTACTACACGTCCTGGGTACAATACGTCTCGTCTCCAATATCTCTCGGATTCGTGTGGTGGAATGGCAAGTCAATGTGTCGGTGGTTAGAGTGTAAATAATGGTCGCAATATTGCAAGGTGAGTCTTAAAGAACAAGAAGGACGAAACAACCAATCAATCGCTTATATGATCCGCTGAGTCATGCTATCTCTTTTATAATCGGTTGTCCCTTTCAAACCATAGTTACCTAAAGTCATTAAATAAATAAAATAAAAATAAAATTAAAAAATTCACGCATCTAAATACTGTAAATAACCAAAGTTTAAAATAAAAAATAAAAAGTTAATATTTATTAAAAGCTTCTTACGCTTTTTAAGGTAATTTTATAGATATTTTTGAGTCCTAAAATTCATTTTATGAATACTTTCCAGTCCTAAAAATTATAAGTATCTCAATAAATACCAACTCTTCTTGTGCCACCAATCTTCTAATAAATGTAGGAGCAACAAATAACCATGTAAAACTATCATCTGTATAAATATTTTTTTCTAATAAAACTGTGTTCATCTGAAGCGACCTGCCAGGTAAGTTTGTTTTTCTGTATCTGTTTGTACATAATTAGTTAAGAAATATTTGTACAGCGCCCTTTTGTGATTTTTTTAGGTGATTTTTGATAGAACAACGACTTCAGGATGAAACAGTCCGGGCTCAGACATATCACCAATGTTTTTTTCATGAAAGTGAGACCTTCTGCAGTTATATAATAGTACCTTATACCCCAGCGATCAAATAACCCCTGCAGAGATTGTTAGGGTGCTCCATTTTGCCTCTCATAAAAGTTTCCTTTTGATTTGCCGGGGCCAAGTCAGGCAGTTTGAGGACCAAGAGCCATTTAAGACGAAAAATTATCGTACATGCGAGACGAAAAATTCAAAATACGAAATGTAACAAAATTACTTAGAAGCGTTAAACATATCTCGAGGTCGAATAGGCAATTATTTGAAAAAATATAATATAAACATTATTAATAATAAGATAACGTGCCAGCCGATTTTGGCACATATGTACGTCCATTTGCTAGGAAAGATTTGTATGAACTGGATTATTATTCATTGATTATAAAAATTGTGAAAGCATACATTTAAACGAAATATTTATTTATTTAATATAAAAATTCATTGATTATAAAAATTGTGAAAGCATACATTTAAACGGAATATTTATTTATTTAATATCAACAGTATAAATATATCATAAACAATAATTATATGTCACATTTAACCACAAGCATAATAATATAGCAAAAATAATTATTAAATGTGAAAGAATATTATAACACATCCCAAATGAACCACGAAACCGAAAAAACAACAGAAAATAAAAAAGATTTCAGTCGAATCTGGTACTCGAACCCAGGACCTCTACCTATCCCGGGTAACCGCTTAACCAACTTCGCTAATTAGACCAGTTCAATTTATATCATCTACAACGATATCATACTTCAAGTTCAAGACTTGTTAATATTATCCTCCATTTTAAAATCCCATATTATTGGCTGCTATCCTTATGATGATCGCAAAGTTATGTGTTAATATTATCTTCTTGAATGATTAAATATTACAATGAGGGGTACAAACTTCAATAAGTTATAAAAAATAAATTGAATATTAAATATTGCATTAGGTCGTACAATGGACAGCAGAGAGTATATAAAGAATAAAAGTTCACAAAGGATATAAAAAGTAAAAGATATGCGTACATATAAAACATATAGTAAACTTATGTTAAATTAAAATGAATTATTAATTAATAATGACGCCACAAAATTGAATACCAATCGTTTGATGAAATTATAGATTATTATTGTTTGAAAAGATATGATAGTATAGCTTTTTTGTACTTACCTTCCATGCAGTTAAATATATCCGCTACATCTGCGCACCTATTAATAACTTCAATAAATCTAGGTACAAGCGAGTGTTTGCAATGCTCAGTCCTGGTGTTGTTACATTTAAACAGGATTTTGGAACGAGTCGCTGTCGAAGGTGTATGAAATTGAAAGAGGTTAATTAAATCAGGGCTCTCTATACTATCAAAGAAAAACATTAATTTTTTAATGCTGTAGATTTTATTATACTATCCTAAATACGACTGTTCCAATTAAATACAGATATTAAAAAAAAATTGCTAACTTATAGAATTTATTAGAAATATAACTGGGGAGCGTGGAAGAGACGCAGTTGTGCGCTCTCATTGAGAAGTAGTGAGAAGTAAACAAGTAACAAAAAGCAGTAAAGGGAACGGGAAGCAACGACTAAAGGAGAAAAGCCCCATGTGACCATAATCAATTTTGCGAAAGGGAAAAATAAGCTATTTATGGCTCTGAGTTAGCTGATTAACCGGCAAGTATTAATAATTTTAATTAAACTGCATCAAATGGTACAAAAACTTTGAACGCAGTTATGTCAAAACTATACAAATCAGCGACCACGATAACTCGATAACCAATTAGCCCGATTGAGCTCAGATTTAGCAAACTGTTTTTTTTTTTACGCTGGTAGCACTCATTGGGTCGACACATTTTATGAAAAAATAAATGTATGGTCGAATCTACTACCAACCATTACAAAACTCAAATAAAGAATACGGTTTTATTTTATTTTGATATAAATGCTACGTCCGGAAGATTGATTTCAATTAAGGGGTATTTTATGCGCGCCGTTTTATTTGAACATATAAAAACAATTTGACAATGTTTTTTTAAAAGAAATATATTTAAATTATTTATTTCCAAAAATCGTCTACTGTCAAGTAATGAAATAGGTTTGAAATAAGTTCCCAATAAACTTCGGGAAATAATTAATGACCTTACTTTTGGCGAAATGCATAGATTTTCGGTAGAAACAATACTACAAATCAATCAACCTTGATAACCTAACCTAAGAACAATGTAAATTTTAGAATCATTCCAATTAATAACGCGTTATAAGTAAGAGAAAATTATGCAAAATTTTAAATTGAATATCAATTACGTGCACGAGAGTTAGGACTGCACACAATTGGAATCACGATGCCTCATATAGATAAATGTTATCATCATTATAATATTATCAAGAGATTAGTAAAATTATTCAAAGCGACAGTACGAAGACTTTCCATTCGAGAGTTTTCGCAGATTCAAACAAACTGATTTTCCACAATAAAGTTAAGATAAAGGAATGATAAAATTTACATAAGTTTATGTGTTGGTGAGTTTTTTTCTTCGTTTATAAGAGCTTGTAAAAGAAAAAAAAATAGCGAAATAAGAGCGGAGGCCATGCTTTAAAAGCCTGAAAGAGAAACATAAAATCCATTGACGCAAAAATCTGAAAAAGAGATTTTTTACTAGGCGCTATGGCGAGGCTCTAAAAGCGTCGCGGCTCATTAAGTCGGTATGAATTAACATCTCTAGTCTCCAACCGCTCGGGAGTTGGGTCAACGGTCCGCAGCGGATAAAAGAATGGGAAGGCTTTATGCAGAATGTAGAATGTAGCCTTAAACGTCTACTGGCCGTAGGGTCGTGGCTTCTAGGGGATGTGAGTGGTTAGGTGGCCTTTAACCCAGATCTTGGGAGCATTACAACGAATTTATTTAATAATAATAACAACATGAATTATAAAAACACATGGCTAAAGGCAATTTAAGCACGATTCTGGTCTTTCACCAGGGCGGTACTGAGAGTAGGTATATTATAATATATATATAGAAAATATCCATGAATTTCAACATAGATTAAAATATTACCTCAAACTACAGTAACAATTTTTTTTTAAATTTTATTGTTTTTTATTATTATTAGATTTTTTTATCTTTTATTATTATCTTCTCTTCTTTTCTTCTACTTTCTTTTCATTTCTTTTCTTTTCTTTAATACTTTAATACTACTTGAATGAAGCAATGACAAAAATATACATTTGAGAGAACATTCAAGTCAAAGCAGGAACATGTTTTTGGTAGAGTTCATGATTTTAGATATACTAAATGATAATCTCCATAGCTTATTTTTTAGATATGTTAACTATAAACTCGGTTTACCTATTGAAACTATAAATTACAATCACTTAATGAAAGAACTAAAATTATTAAAACTATCAGATAGAAGAATTGTTTCTGATTTAACATTTATTTTCAAAATTGTTAATGGCTGTATAGACAACCCTGATATCATCAGCTTAATTACATTTAATATTCCAACTAGAACTACCCGATCTAAAATTTTATTTAATTGTAACAATAATCTCAGTACTGAGTCATTCAAATATTCACTGGTACCTCGACTTCACATAATAGGTAATACATATTCAGATATAGTAGACAATTTCAACTGCTCTGCATACAAGTACAAACAAACGATTATTGCATACATCCTGAATAATTATTAATATATGTGTCTAGAGTATGAAGTCTCTAGTAGTGAACATATTACTTAGAATGGTACATAAACTATGTTATTCCTGTATTTGTTCGATATATTACCTTTGAGCCTATTGTGATGTGCTTTGCACCTGTCTTACTAACAACTAACTTTATATGTAAAAGCCCATATAGGGCGTATATTATTAAATAAATAAATAAAGCCTACCAAAAATCATTTAGAATGGTATCAAGAATTTTAAGGCCCTGCCTGAAGTCTCGACAAGAATGACATAATTAGTAGAGTATTGATTGAGGAAAAGCAATTCATTGCACTGAGTCTACGGCAAGGAATGTTGAACTGGGTAAGTTGCAAGAAAGAAGGTGAGTCAATAATGGAATTCATTATTTTGAAAATGCCAAAGAGATCTAAGCCTTATCTACATATCACTCTGATTTCAATCAAGACTAAGGAAAATTAATTAAAAAAAAAAAAACGGGTTTTAACGGCGAAGCTACTACCACTCTGCCTTTATTCAGTAAGTATAATTTGATTGTTAACTTTCGTTACAGATGTTTTGTCAATAAAGATGAACATTGAAAAAATACATCAAAAATCTTTAAGCGAATCACTTTACTTCAGCATTAAGAGGAATGGCTGCGCGTCTGTTCCATACAAAACTAAACTTTGGATTTGAGGCCAAGATTCTCACCTATTTTTTTTATCAAGAAGTATAATAAATATCTAGTACGGATTCGAAGTAATTTATTTTTATTTTTTATTTTACATTATGTAATAAATGTGATTTTTCGTGATTTTAGAGGCACCTTTAAAAATTATTTGGGGGATAACGGCGATTAAAATAAAAATTTACCCCGTCTACTTCTAGGCCAAGATTCTCGCACAAACCGAACGATCTTTTTTATCAAAGGATATAGCAAATATCTAGTACGGATTAGAAGTACTTTTTTTTTAAATATTGTTCTTTTAATTGTTTTTTCGCGATTTTATAGACAACTATTTGGGGGTTAATGGTACATATAAAAATATAAAAAATTGCCCATCTACTATGAAAATATAATAAATTTAAAAAAATGTTAAGTGTTAAAATCAGCATTATGATCGTTGGAATTAACTCAAATTTGCGGAACATCATTTAAAATATCGATCCGAAAAAACGTTTTTTTTAAGATGTTTTACTTTATTTAAAAAATTTTATTCTGTGTAATCATATTTACATAGCAAATATGACAATAAAAAAATACCATTAACCCGAAAATCATGAAAAACCGATTTGTGGCCCACATAAACTAAAATAAAAATAAAAATACTTCTAATCAGTACTTGATATTTACTATACCTGTAAATGAATAAAAAACAATTATTTTTATAAACAATAATTATTAGCCTGAAACACTCATCCAAATTGAAAAAACCTTCCGATAAAAGATAAATGTCGCCGACAGGACTCGAACCTGCACCCTTCTGATTGCCGGTCAGATGCTCTACCGTTGAGCTACGTCGGCTTATCGCAAACCCGCCAAGTTAATCAATATATACTAGTGTTTCATTCAATAATTACTGTTTTTTATTATTTTTCACCTGTAAACAACCAAATTGTTAGTATGAGGAAGGCTTGTAACGGCTAAATGCCTCAATAGATGGCGTCGAGACAAATTATGTCTACATTTTATTGGTGAAAAATGTTTTGTCTTGTCAAATATTTATTAATTGATAAACTAAAGTTTTGAAGACAAGATTTTTTCCGACGTAGCTCAACGGTAGAGCGTCTGACCGGCAATCAGAAGGGTGCAGGTTCGAGTCCTGTCGGCGACATTTATCTTTTCTCGGAAGGTTTTTTTCAGGCTAATAATTATTGTTTTTAAAAATAATTGTTACCCTTTGCGCTATGCACAAAAATCTTGTCTAAAAAACTTTAGTTTATCAATTAATGAATAAAAAACAGTTTAGGTGGGTATTTTGGAATCAAATCCAAAATTAAGTTTTGTATGAAACAGGCTGCGCGGCCGTTCTTCTTATGCAAATGTGGGCAAATAATGTTGCTTTGTTGTTGGACTAGGGTTTTTTGTGCGAGAATCTTAAATTAATCACATTAATCAAATAGAGTTGTGTATTAAAGGAAAATTCTTATATTATCGTGGGTTACACGATGGATATGATAAATTTAAACAAATAATATACAATCATGAAACGAACGAGGAAATAAAAAGTCGAAAGGTAGCTAAAACCGTCCCACTATGCCGAGCAGCTTTTAGAGCTTTGTTCACGACGAGAAGCCAATAGAGGAAGTCATAGAGTACAGGAGAAAGAACGAGGATACCCCGAGGGTGTCAGGTCGGGCGTATCGCACAAAGCGAGGAGTGGTGATTGTAGTTGGCGATACCCTCCGTGCGGTATGTTGCCAGGGAAGAAATCATGATCAGTATTTCGAAAAATAAAACGAACTGACGGATGGCTGTTATATTATCACACAATTAATTTAACATGGGAGTTAAATCGCTGTTAAGTTTAATCATACAATTATTTCGTATTAAAATAACTCTTGTTTAATTATGTAAATAATATTGTTAATTTTATGTGTTTTTTCTATTTAATTGTGAAATTTTAAACCTCGATATAGGCTAGTCACAGTGAGGTTAATAATTGCATGAAAAAATAAAACATTTTTATTGTGAAGAAACGATAAATAAATAAAATTAATATGATCGATTGGGAGTTAAATCGCTGTTAAGTTTAATCATACAATTATTTCGTATTAAAATAACTCTTGTTTAATTATGTAAATAATATTGTTAATTTTATGTGTTATTTCTATTTAATTGTGAAATTTTAAACCTCGATATAGGCTAGTCGCAGTGAGGTTAATAATTGCATGAAAAAATAAAACATTTTTATTGTGAAGAAACGATAAATAAATAAAATTAATATGATCGATTGGGAGTTAAATCGCTGTTAAGTTTTATCATACAATTATTTCGTATTAAAATAACTCTTGTTTAATTATGTAAATAATATTGTTAATTTTGTGTGTTATTTCTATTTAATTGTGAAATTTTAAACCTCGATATAGGCTAGTCACAGTGAGGTTAATAATTGCATGAAAAAATAAAAAAAAATTATTGTGAAGAAACGATAAATAAATAAAATTAATATAATCGATTGGGAGTTGAATCGCTGTTAAGTTTCATCACACAATTAAGGTTACATGACCGACTGGGAGTTAAATCGATGTAAAATTATATCAAACAATTAATTTAATACGATAGATTGGGGATTTAATCACTGTTAAGTTTTATCACAGGATTAATTTAATATGATTGATTGGGAGTTTAATCGCTGTTAAGTTTTATCATATGATAAATTTAACATGACCGATTGGGAGGTAAATCGCTCTTAAGTAGTATCACCCAATTGATTTAATATTATAAACCTACCATATTGAGCGGGGTTAGATCATGATGTTCTCATTAAAATAAATCAATTGTTTAATATTATCGATTGACCTTTACAGTCAGACATTATTTCAGATTTTCATGGCTAAAAGTATTTTTTTTATTAGTTTTTGGGATATTATGCCGTGTTGCGTTTCCCCCCCCCCTTTAGCCAACGTTTCAGACAGTGTTACAGTGTCCATCATCAAGGCAGATGTGTTGATTGTGGTGAAGTGTGTGTTTATGTATGTAGAAGTGATACCGCATTGCGCACGTTAATCCTCTTAGGGCCGGTATTTCGTATGAACTTTTGGCGATGAATTTTCCCCGCGGTGAGTGTTCCGTGGTGAATTGTGTGGGATGGTGAATGTTCCCAGAACCATTTGCTTTCATTTCAAACACATTATAATTAATCATAATACTCATTACGAGCAAAATTTGTAGACTTTTCGATTCAAATGTGTAGATTTAAAGCTCATTAATATTTAATACCCTTGGTTGATTGGAGCTTAAGTACAGGCTGACAAAATAACGTAATGTCGAGTAAAAACGTTATGTGTTTTAATTAAATTATTCATGTTTTGTTTGCTTTCATTTTCACCGGAAAGCCACCTCTGACACAAAAAAAATGTACTACTATCATTCTATTATACATTATAGTCTCAATTGGTTAAATTATTAGCTCATAAAAGTTTATACGAACAAAGGCATAATATTCCATACTTTTATCAGTCTCAAAATACTTTCAGTAAGAGCAATTCTGTGGTACAAAATTATATTTCAGCACATTAATAACCCTATATATTATACAAATAAACTAGAGCATACTTAGAATACTCGTCTCAATTTTAATGAAGGCTTATTGGTTCCTAGGCATACAAAAAAATATGGACAAAGAACTTTAGATTACATGATTACTGATGAAATAAAAAAATGTATTAAAACTGAACAGTTAAAAAATATATTGAAAACTTGGCTAGGTGAAAGAAACAATTTGCATTAGATAATTGGGAGATATTATTTTATGTAACATTTATTGTTGTCATTTATGAATTCATTTTTTTTTTTTTTGTAGAAATATTTTTAAGTAAGATTCTTAGGAAATATTTATGTTTTACCTTGTTACATTTTTTATTTTATTTTATTATAGATTTACATATTTTGTGGCTTAAACTTAACTGTAAATTTAGTAAAATGTTTTGAATAATAAGCTGTCGTTATACAAACTAATAAAAAGTAGTTTGTCGGGACTTTTTGCCCTATATTTTATAAAATGTTTTAAATTAATTAAAAAATAATCATTTTAAATGAGGGTTAGAAAATTGATTCCCACTTTGTATGTATTACGCAACATAGTTAGGCAACAAGATCTAAGTAAAATATACTTCGGAATATGCAACTCCCTCTTAACTTATTGGCTGGGGAGCCTCGGGAAGAACAATTTTAAATCCGGTTGTGAAGGCCCAAAAATTCATTATTACAGTCATTTTAAAACCCTATGGGTTCTGTCGCGATAAGATTTTCAAATAATTTAATATCCTTGATGTTCGTCAAAACTACACCAGAAACGTTATTATCCACGTACAAACACTTAGAAAATCTTTAAAAAAAATGATCTTATATATATTACAAGAACTCACAACAGAAAAGATTTTCTTTGTCCCGAGGAGTAATACGCCAAAATATCAAAAGACATACATATCTGGGACCGAAAATACTTGATAAAATCCCCAGATAATCCCCTTGATAAAGAAATAAATATTAAAACCTGCAAAACATCATACATCGGTCCAATAAAAACCAAGTGGTTGATTGGCTTGGAAGAGAGGACTCTGAAAAATTATGAAAATAACGTAATTTAAATTTAATCGTACCTATTATTCATAATGCACTTAGCAAATAGATTGATGAGTAACAATAATTACAAAATATTACATCACGCATAACTGGAGCATTTGATTCCTTAGAACGGGCAATCTGCCTAGCTGGGAACTAATATCGACTAGACAAGACATAATAAAACTTGTAGACATTTTAATTATTTTCTGTTGTTTAAATATTCTCAATTGTCATTAGTTATTATACAATATTATATACTTTATATTATGTTATATGCTATAAAAGGAATGCAATATATAAATAATAGTTAGTAATCTAAAAAAAAAAACAAAAACATTACTATCACTTATATCAAAATTAACACATATAGCCAAATTACATAATTACAAATAGAAATAAGTCATCACAATGTGGATTAACCGCAGTTCGAAAATAGCCTTGAACGCCGAAATAGCTGTCACAATAAATTTAAAAAAAACCAACAAACAAAAACTTGCAGAACATAATAATGACATTATTAAATTTGATTTGTATTAAATTTAAAAAATAAAAAAAAAATTACAGAGTTCTACGAATTAAACACAAAAACAATTAATTAATACACTTCTATCCGTTTACTTCTTCAGTGTTTTTCGAGAATTTTGATATTCCAAAAACCCATCTAGTTATTTTCTCTGTCTGCGGTGATAACTTTGAAAATATTCCCATCACGTCGAGATATACAAGGATCCGTACAAACATACAACTGTAATAAATCCGTTTCCAAAAAATGTATGCTGAAAATAAAGGAGAGGCGGGAGAACGAAAAAACGAAGGCCCGCGGCGAGGATCGCAAATAAATGGTGATCTTATTGGGAAATGTTTCAAATTCGGGGTACTGTCGCCGCCATGTTGGGGGACCATAGGAAATCTGAGCGGATCAGAAGGGGACGGGAGAAATTCTAGGAAACTTCTATTTTTGCCATATTTTGGTTGTGCTTTTACTATTATGATAAAAGGAAATGAGAAAGTTGGATTTATAAGAAAAGTTTTTTTTTGAATATTTGAAAATATACACAAAAGTACGAGATTGTTTAGTTATGCAAAATCGTAAAAATGAAGAAAAAGAATTCCTGAAATAAATACATACTCGTATATTAAATCAGTAATAAAAAGGGAGAAAAGAAAAACATCACAATACTGCGAACTTCTAAATATAATTTTAATTCTGCACGACCGAAAACACATCCCAGCAAGAAAATAAGAAATAAAATTCAATTAGGAATGTTTAAAATGCCTGTTAAATCCCCGAGGGCCGATTTTATAACCATCCGTTCGTAACGCTTAATGTCATTTTTAACAAATATTTGGTCTACCGCCCGATTTCACCGTTTTATAAACGTTCGTCAAATTACCGGTCAGTTGACAGCTGTCAGTTGTTGTCCGACGATCGGTTATTTGAAACAGTGCACTATTTTAATTAAAAAGACAATACATTATTTGCATTTGTGAAATGGATTCCTTATCGAGCAGTGAGAGTGGTGACAAGCGAATTGCAAATTATCTAACTAACTAACCGACACACCGTTTCTCTACAGGGGTAGGCAGAGGGGACAGATCGCCAAACAACACGATCTTGGCATAAATTTATTGCTTCATGCACATTCATACATCGTCTCATACATTCTATTCTATTACTCCGATTTATGACTTGGCTCGACTCAAGTATTTGATTCACTTGATCGTGCCATGTCTTCCTTGGGCGTCCCAGGCTTCTTCTTCCATTAACATTCGCGACATATATTCTTTTTACACTCCTTTCTTCGTTTATTCGCTCTACATGCCCAACCGTCTAAGCATCACTTTATTAATGGCAAATTATTCAATATAAATGGACGGCCTTATCCGTCCGTTAACAAAACGATTCGTTACGTAATAGAAAACTGGCCCTGAGGGGTAGGCGGAGTAGATGGAGCAATAAAAACCGTTTACCACAACTTTTCGCTTCATTTACATTCATACGTGTTATGAGTATTTCTTCGGAAGGCAATCCACTTCTTATATCATCCACTTACGCTTACGTCATACATTTTCCACTATAATACTCAAACAATTACTAAACACAAAGAAAAAAAAAAAATTGTAAATTTTTTATAAATTTACTTTTAAACGTCGAAAAACCAAACACGAAAGAATTCGAACGTTGTACATACAACGTAAATTAGTTTATTCACATTTAAATACTAATAATAAGATACGAGTAAAATATAGTTTTATTCCCGGCTAGATGAATGTGATGTGCTATAATATCAATATGAACAATATAAATTTTTATTTTTTTATTAGTTTCTCTGTAAAGGTTGTACATATATGTGACTTTAGTAATAAATTATAAGTATAAAACATATTATATATAGAGTATGCAAGTATAATGCATATTATTATAACAAAAGTATAAAGTCATACAGTCCTCCTCACTAGGGTTTCCTGTTCTGAGGCTTATATATTCATAAATAATAAAAATTAAAAAAAAAAAAAAAACATTAAAAAAAAAACATTAAAAAAAAAAACATTAAAAAAAAACGTTTTTGGGTCGATATTTTAAATTCTGTATTGCAAATTTGCGTTCCACCGTAAATTGGTCGTTTTTAATTTAATTTAAAGTCCACCATAATGCTTATTTTAATATTTTAAAAAGAAAATTAATTTTATATTTCATTACATTTTCGAAGCAGATGGGTTAAAACTTTTTTTTAAATCATCGTTAACCCCTAAACAATTGCTAACGATGCCTCTAAAATCGGGAAAAATCAATTCCTTTAGTGGCCAATATTTCATAAGGCAAAACAAAAATAAATAAAATACTTCTCATCCGTACTAGATATTTACGAAAACTTTGATTAAAAAAAGATCATTCAGTTTGGATGGGTATTTTGGCCTCCAATCCAAAATTCAGCTTTGTATGAATATTAATTAATATTTGTAGGAGCCGTTCCCCTTAAACAAATGAATTAAAAATTACTTTTAAATAATACTTTGTATTCACCACTATACATCAACATATTTCGAATGCAATACTATATAGTATTATACATATTCCTGATAAGGAAAGCATCGCTTTCGAAATAAGTTGATTTGTGCTCGTATACGAGTATATTAATAAAGTGGTGAACACAAAGTAATTATTAATTCATTTACATGTAAAAGCATTCGAGACGTCAATAAATATTTTCAAAAACTTTTCTTTAAAATTCGCAGCAGAAGATAATCAATGTGCATTTCACGGAAAATCAATAGCAAAAAAATTACTGGCAAAAAAGGTAAGTAAAAACGACGTATGTAATACGATTCAATAACACAGTCAATACGATTACGGTGATAGGCTTTCACGGAGGAATAGCGTTTCCATCAATTTGTTTTGAAAATTGAAAATATTACGAAATAAAAACTCAAGATAAAGCTCTCATTCACAAAACGTTGAAGCATCTGAGATGGGGGGGAAAAGGGAAAAGCTGTTTGGTTTTTAACAATTTGCGTTTTTTTTTTTCAGCAAAATTAAAATGTAAATTTAAACCGTCCGTCGTGAAAACAACATCTCATCCTTCTTCTTCTAAAGAGTCTGCACATTTTGAAGGTTACTCGCAGATTAAACTATGATTAAAGCAGAAAATCCAGTCTGAGATCCTCGCCGTATTCCGAGAATAATACAGTTCTAACTCGGGTTCAACTGGCGTCCGAAGTTTTCCTCAGATCTTGTTAAGGGAGATACGATACAACCATTAGGTACTGTTAATTAAACTACTAACTTGCTAACATAACTACAAGATTATAATTAAAAATAATAAATACACTTTAAACTGAACGTTACGCTATTTTAGCGCAATACTCCTCTCTATAAAATGTCTAATACAGTATAATAAATACACTTTAAACAGAATCTGAAAACACTAAATACGTAACAAACCGGAAGACAATTTAATTAATGAAGTAGACAGAGGGGTAAAACCCAACGTTAGGCTATTTTAGCGCAACACTCCTCGCTGTTAAATGTCTAATACAGTATAGTAAATACACATTAGAAAACACTAACTACGTAACAAACCTGTAGACAATTTAATTGGAAAAGTAGACAGAAAGGTAAAACACAACCTTACGCTATTTTAGCGCAACACTCCTATCTATAAAATGTCTAATACAGTATAATAAATACACTTTAAACTGAATCTGAAAACACTAACTACGTAACAAACCGGTAGACAATTTAATTAAAGAAGTAGATAGAGGGGTAAAACCCAACGTTTGGCTATTTTAGCGCAACACTCCTCGCTGTAAAATGTCTAATACAGTATAATAAATACACATTAGAAAACACTAACTACGTAAAAAACCGGTAGACAATTTAATTGAAAAAGTAGACAGAGAGGTAAAACCCAACGTTAGGCTATTTTAGCGCAACACTCCTCTCTGTAAAATGTCTAATACAGTATAATAAATACACTTTTAACTAAATCTGAAAACACTAACTACGTAACAAACCGGTAGACAATTTAATTGAAAAAGTAGATAGAGAGGTAAAACACAACTTTACGCTATTTTAGCGCACCACTCCATGTCTAATACAGTATAATTTCATGATTTGTTAATCCAATCCAATTATCTTTTTCCACTTTTATTTGTGACCTGGCTGGTTTCAGCCCATCATGGTCATCTTCTGACTGGTCTGTGTGTGGAAAATCCCATTTTAAGGAATTTTATTGTATATGTTTCGTGAAAATACTAAGAAGTGGAGAATTGGTAACGTGGCCTAACCACAGTTCGAAAATTGCTTAGGACGCCGAAACAGCGGTCAAAATAATAAAAAACCAAAATGCTTGCAGAATCTAATAATAACATTATTAAATTTGATTTATTTTATATTAAAAAAAAGAACTTTTACTTCGCATAGGTAAGCTTTATCTCTGATATTACTATTCCTCAAAGCCATATCATGGTTGGTATGAAAACTTCATTGTGGATTAGTCTCTATTCCTCAGACCTTATAATTACCAACTGATGCATTCAGTTCACAATTACTAACCTGATTATTTACCAGCAATTCATGGTCTACTTAGATTTTATAATTTAAATGAAAAATGTTTTTGTTTTAAATCACTTTATTTTATTTATATATATTTCTGCATTATCCCGCACAAGCCGTATCCCGTACGTTCAGTTAAAAAAAAACTATACCCAAAACCCATAACACATTCGTATACGTCAAGTTTGTTTTTGCGTCGTCTCGTTTAGTATTTCGAAGTCAGCCGAAGCTAACGGATATTTTAGTCTCTCCCATACAAGTTACGTCAGTAGTCACACGTATTGTTATTGCGAAATATAATGAAAAAAAAACGATGTTTTTTTACCTACTTTTTAAATAATAACCCAAAGGACGGGCGGACAATACACAACCGTCTTTACTCAGGCGTAGGAGCGAACTGAATAATGCATTACCGAACATTCGGTATACGACACATTTTTGCGACTTTACCAAGCTGCCGTTATGCACTTTCGACCTATTAAAATTACAATATAAATGCACAGACTATAGTACTATAATCAAAAGATTAGAATTTGTTAATTAAATAAAATTTTGAAAATCACTTATTTCGTGTTTTTTCTTCATTTCGTCCAGAGTGCGACGTTATGGACAACTCTTCCTACGCCAGTTCCAAAACATTAGAATACAATCCACTCTAAACTACTAACTGATACCTTGGCTTGGCTTAATTCTTTATTAGTGACTGTGTAGATACGATATAGACTGAACAAAGAATACGATAATGGCAAACGTGAATTACAAAGGGCATAAAGGGTAAACGAAATAAGGATATTTACAGCGGAAAGATAAACAAAATTAGACAATAATAGATTCATAAATCTCCCCTTTTCATGATCTGTCGCTAAAATTACAAGATAAACTTAATCCCAGGAGAGTTATAAATCATTACCTCTACCTTTTCCGCGAAACAATGCAATAGGAAAAAAAAAACTAAATAAAGGCTTTCGGGCTGTGAAAAAACGCCAGGCTCTGTATTATTTCGGGATAGCTCAAACCCATCGCCAAATTCACCCCTTAGAACGATAGATCATTTTCGGTTTATAAATCACACCCAATTCAATTTGTAAAATGACGGATCATTTTACATCTGAGCCTCGTGGAAAGCAAAAACTCTATTATTGGAAAAACGCGTATGGGATCGCAAACAAGAAACAAAACAGATTTGTTCGCAGGTACCGACGACAGAATATTTCTCGGGAAGACTAACATTATAAGAATTTCATTATTATTTTGTGATCCGTCTTGTACTGCTTACACGGGAATTTATACGTCTACATAATCGAAAAGTGATTGAATATTGGGTTAGCTATAAAGGTCTATTTATACCTACCAGCGCCGCGTAGTGCAGAACAGTACAGAGCAGGAACGGCACAGACGTGAGTATTCACATTACACCGCGCGGCACAGCACAGACACAGCATAGGCGCGAGTGCGGCTGTTAACCGAGCGTTAGCGTTCGCAAACACACGGTTGAAGATTTTATAATCCTATTCCCACATATATTATTATTTTATGCCGTAAATTCTCTGACCAATTCAATCAATTTATTGTTATTCATCTTCTCGGTTTTAGCAATATCTGCGGCTAATGACGACAGGGCGATGCTAACGGAAACTGTGCTCATACTAACTGCGCAGGTGCAGACGTCACAAGCAACCACCATCAAGTCAAAATATTCTAGTCGACAATCTCTTCCGGGGCTGGCCCGTGCATGTGCGGATACGTTAAGCTTACGTACGCGGTAATATGGCCGTGTTCACAGATACTGTACGCACCTAATGTGGTCGTGTCTGTACTGCACTGTTCTGTACTGTACTGTACTGCGCGGTGCTTGTAAATGTGAATAGACCTACAAGAACACTTAAAAAAATTGAAATTAAATCAAATTCAACAATGTTATTATTAAGTTATAAAAATTATTAAATAATACCCCTGTGGAAATCTATAAATGGCCAACTTATTCACCCATTCACTTATCCATTTTTTTAAATTTATTTAATATGATAATTCTTTTAGTGTAACAAAAAAATATAATATAGCTGTTCCTCTCCATAAAGAAACAAGGTTCTTGTGTTTGGTGATGGATTATCGCTTAAATAATTAGATCGAAACTTAAAACATTGTTGTACAATAGCAGAAACATATGAATTA
This sequence comes from Halesus radiatus, assembly GCA_022606495.2. Lineage (NCBI taxonomy): Eukaryota > Metazoa > Arthropoda > Insecta > Trichoptera > Limnephilidae > Halesus > Halesus radiatus. The sequence continues at coordinate 62,370 of JAHDVE020010981.1, forward strand.
GTCGTGTAAATTTAGTAATTTATCAATCGTAATAGTATTAAAGAAACTTCATTTTTTATGTAAACTGTTGTTCTCCCAAATAAACAAAAATAAAATAAAATACAAGCTCTGTGGGTATTTTAAACGCGGTCCACGGAAGCGAAGCTAGCAGTCCACAATGGAGTGTTATCCTTCTATATTCTCCTCGAGTATTGTAATTCTGTGTTTAATGTAGCGAGTATTTATTCAACCCTGAAAAAGGTTCAGGCAGAACTGAAACCGGTTGGTTTATGTATCTAATACAGTGGTATTAAAACAAAAAGATTTTTCATTCAGAAGATATTATATTTCATCAAAATGTACTTGTCCGTCGGCGAATCGTCGAATACAGCGGCAGTCACATAATTAAAATAAAGTTGGCGGGAGGGTACCGTAATAACTAGCGACTTGAGACAATACGGTGTTTGTCCAACTTGGGAATATAACGTCTTAAAAATGATGAAAACGTAAACAAAAGTATATATATTGTCACCTTTTAGTTTTAATAATAGAGTTACAAATGCCATTAAGAGCTAAAGGTTAGAGAAAAGGAGGAAGAAAGTGAAATAATAACATTTAACTAACATCCTTATTGTATTGAGTTCAGCCGGTTGGCCAAGTGACCAATAGGGAGGGCCATATCAACATTCCTTCTTAGCGCTGAACAAACTTCGACATGGTTCAACCTAGGTTATTTTATTTTATCCTCAGGGGCAATTTGTTGTTTTGGTTTTTTTTTGTATGAAGTATTTGCATGGGATTACGAACTTATATCACGTTACTCTTCGACTGTAATATTTAGAGGCGCCGATTTTAAAAGCGAGCTGTTTATAATGTGCTGATAGTATAATGTAAGTAAGTCTTATTTGGTCAGATTTTTAATGGGAGTTCAATGCACAATCACTTTTTAGAGAAAACCGCCACTGTCGGTGATTGAATAACGAACAAACGAAAAAATTAATCAACAACGTCGAGTTAGCAATAGAATAGAATAATAAAATTCTTATGGTGAAGAATTTGTGTCAATTACGTTATCATCTGTTCATAAAATACGAGTACACAGAAAATTAATAATCATATCTTACCGAAAATGCTTTCAAGAACACCAGGCACTGAATGATGCCCTCCATAGTGTCCCCGGTAAGGCAGAAGGTGCCGGTGAGGTGCCTGCCCTTGGAGGGGGGCGCCAGGGACGCGTGCACCAGCGCCCCCCGGGGGCGGGCATCCCTCGTGGCGCCCAGCGCGGCGGGCAGGGCGGCACCCCCCGCCCCCATCAGGCGCGCCAGCGACTCCATGTTACGCGGACATGGCCGACCTCCTCGCTCAACCTGAGACCCTGATACTCCGGGGAGACTTATTGTACCGGCGGAGTCCAACAATTGTCTCTATTTCACACTCATCTTTGGTGAAAATCAAACAGAATATCACTTAGAAACAGAACTTACGGTTGTTTTATATCTCCGATAATCGATACAATCAAACCTCTGTTTCTATTTCACAAACCACTTTTATCACTTTGACAGACCCCTTGGCTTAACCTGCGACCTGATACTCCAGGAAGATTTATTTACCGGTGGAATGAAACGATTGTCTCTATTTCACGCTCATCTTTGATAGAAACAAAGCACAATACCACTTAGAAACAGATATTTTAGTTGTATAATAACAAAGGTCGACTAAAACTTCACTTATCTTCACTGAACTTTTTCTTATTTAAAATATCGAAGAACAAGGTTGTTTTTAGGTCTGTGGTAGAAATAAAAACATAAAAATAAAAGTTAAGAATGAACCGAGAGGAGTTGAGATTAAATAATAATAAATAAAACTTATACGCATTATTTTAGAATTAGCACCGATTTTTCTTTATGTAAAATAAGTCAATTTTAAAACAAAAACTTTAAAAAGAAAGACATACATTCGCAGGTTACGAATAACCTGACAATATTTTATTTCCTCCAATTTTCATCAATATAAGCGGAAAACTATGTTTGTACAGTTATAAAGGATTTAGCTAGCAATGATTGAGCCCGCGACGCCTGGATAGGAACCCAATACATCTGTTTACTTGGCTACTGACTGGTCTATAAAGCAACATGTGTAGTTATTGTTTTGAAGTAATAATTCCGAGACTAATTACCGCGCGTATATACTTATTACACAATCACATACGCTGGGAAAAGAATACCAAGCATCGACATATTTAATGTCAATTCAGCCCTTAATTTCATCCCGTTCTATATTTCTAAATCCTCACTATTAACAATACCTGAAAGAATGTTTGCTTATAACACAAAAATACGCACACAGCAGTTCGACTTTACGCAATCGGTGGATCAGCAAAATCATCAAAACGAAATTTTCATCAATTTCCAAAAACGAGTATTTCGAAGAAATCTCTGCACTTTAATATGTCAGTAACATATGAAAGCATGTTGGACCATTCGTTACGAACATTCACCTCCTCCGTTTCATATTCTACCATTACACCTCCCTTATATCACCTCCCACTGAAGTCGAACCGAAATGTGTCCACTCGCCGAAAATATCTCATAAAGAATAATTCAAAGGTTCGGACCGTGTTGCCATGATGTATGGACAGAGGTTATTTTTCACTAGAATTTCAAAAAGCTTAAATGATAAATTTTGAATGCCGGGGAAAACTGGAGGCGGGTACACTGAAGTAAACGTATTCCAAGGAACTACCATAAAAAATGTATAAATTATTCCATTGATATGAAAATAACCATTACTGTAGCGATGAATCGTTCATGAACGAGCCGCTCATTTGTGCCGGCTCATTTTAATTAGTCGTGAGCGTACGACTCCCGGTTAACCGTACCACGGCTCAATTGAACGGTGACTCTTTTTGACGAACCTTAGAACCACTTTAAAAGGATTGTTTATGTTCGATAGTATTCTTACGCATTACCACGATGTTTATATAAAATCGTATTATACGTATCTAACTTCTACAGGGTTAAATTATGCCCAAGACCGTGGGACTTGGAAATAATATTTGACGCATGACGCATCTTAAAGCAGTTGTTTTCTAGGCTTCAAACATTCGTGTGTAGAGATAAGAATAATTACCGCATTTACACGCGTGGAGGCGCTGTACAGTACGTGAACAGCGACTAACAATCTGGAATCTGGACGTTTTGTACCTACACCTATACGCTGGGAGTCTTATGAACTGGGGTATGAGCTCATGAACTGGGAGTCGACTCTTAATATGTTTCGGCTCTGAAATGAGCCGTCGTTCAATTGAGTCGTACTAAAATATTGAGCTGTTGCCGTGACTCCCGCTCTTAGCAAAATAAGTCATGACTCATCGCTACATTACTGACGCAGATATTTGAAAAGATGTATTAATATTAGAGAATCTATTTATTTATTGAACGTCCGTAGAGCTTTTACAAATATAATACATGTCGTACAATAATAAGTTCGAATAGGAGCAGGTACATGAATTATTTGTGTAAAATAATGGTAGAGAACTCATTTTACAGAAATACATATCAGATACGCACAGGACTAACTATTTTTGTTTTGATACAGGACGGAGAGGTTTGGAATATGTCGAAAATGTTTGAATGAGTATTGGCAGTTCGATGAAGACGCGCTAGTGGTGAGTTATATTATTTTTATAAACAATAATTATTAGCCTGAAACACTCATCCAAATTGAAAAAACCTTCCGAGAAAAGATAAATGTAGCCGACAGGACTCGAACCTGCACCCTTCTGATTGCCGGTCAGATGCTCTACCGTTTTAAGACAAGATTTTTGCGCATAGTGCAAAATACTAATAAAGTTGGTTGTTTACAGGTGAAATATAATAAAAAACAGTAATTATTGAATGAAACACTAGTATATATTGATTAACTTGGCGGGTTTGCGATAAGCCGACGTAGCTCAACGGTAGAGCATCTGACCGGATATCAGAAGGGTGCAGGTTCGAGTCCTGTCGGCGACATTTATCTTTTCTCGGAAGGTTTTTTCAATTTGGATGAGTGTTTCAGGCTAATAATTATTGTTTATAAAAATAATTGTTACCCTTTTGCGCTATGCACAAAAATCTTGTCTAAAAAACTTTAGTTTATCAATTAATATAATAGTTATATGAACAGTTCGTGCTGTGGTTGTCACGTGCGAAGATGGTGGAGTCCAGTAGATCTAACAGGGACACTGACATTTATACCACTTAACGTTTGAGAGAGGTCTAGGAAGTTATTTGGTAATTTAAAAAGTACAAGAATATCATTAATCGTTCTCCGGTTTAAGAGTAGCGGTAGTTTTAGATTGGACATTTTATAGCAGATATCATTTGCAGGTTGTCTCATCTTATATTGAATTAATAAATAATTGAACAGCTCTGCTTAATCCGTTATGTGGGTTGTACTTATTGTTGTGCAATTCACTGATATTAAACTGTCAAACAAAATATTCAACTTCAGAAGATATTAAGAAATAACATTCGAAACCTTTCATCTTATTGAACAATCCCTTAAATTGAAAGACAATTACCCTATTTTTAAACGGATAAATACTCGAGATCTTTAAAATCTTCTAAACTCATTTAATATAATTTGTTAGCTGAAAACTGTTGCAATAGCTTTCAAGGCAATAAGAGCTCAACATTCTTTTTTCCCCTTTTTTTATCATTACCTCCAAACAGGAGGCCCTGAGGAAAATCATCGTCGTTAGGGAAGCCGTATGGAGTCTTTTTTAAGTAGTAAAAGAAGGTGAGGTTCTTGGAAGGAAAACAGTTTGGAATCTGTTGGTCATTGTGTCCAGAAGTGACGGACGTATGAACACATCTCTCCTACTGCGGTGCAAGGTTATGATGGATCGAGAGTCCAGCTGGAGAGTTCAAAGAATCTCCCCGCACAGGCTTTTCTCGATCCGGTCCGCCACGCAGTTAGTGGGCGACTGATCAGCCGCCAAGACCAAATGAACCTCAATCCATGAACCGGGGAAACCCTGCTATGTCAGCAAACGTAACAAAAACTTGGGGTGTCAGAGATGTTGGTTATCCAATGAATGGTTCCTGGACCGGCGGTACCCATATCCGCCACTAGAGTGATCGCTGCTTCATAACATAGATTTAGAAAAAAACTTCGATTGATGTAATGACAAAAATACGAGTGGAATAAATTCCATAAATTTTGATTATAATAAGAGGTACCACTTAAAACTTTTAAAAATATTAAGATGAATAAATCAGTGGAAATTAAACAGAATAAGTGAATAAAAAACCTCGTAAAATCAAGGGCTCGGTTTTATATTGTATCAGGAACAAAGAAGGGGTAGGAGGTGTCGCAAATGACAAAGCCATAAAGGAGATTAGAAACACGGAGATGAATAAGTAACCGAGCAGAGAGAATTAAGGTTTACTTTGTGAGGATGAGTTAACTCCAATGGTTTTTTGGAACAATTCAGGTGTTTAAGCAGACACGATAATAATTAGGAAAGGTATACGATAAAGAAAGCGAAAAAATATATACGAAACATTTGTAATGTATGTCTTTATGATAAGATAAGAAATATTTACTATTTCTAATTTTGAAACTGTCAATTCATGGTGGAATTCCATATTAAAATGATTTTTCTTTATTAAAAAACCTTTGTAACCTTTTTCCGCTTATTTATATTCGACCGGACCGGTTTCACCCTATCACGGGCATCGTCAGACTGGCACAATAAATACTTATTATATGGCATATATAGCATCGATGTCGGGAGGGAACGTATAATGTATTTAGCCAAAATGTTTTACTCCAAATTAGAATCGAACTCGAATCCCTCCATCTCCAACCTCGGCCGCTGGACCCCCAACACCAACCCCCTCCATCTCCGACCAAATTCCATCTTATACCCTCCATTACCTTAGTGAGTGGGCTTAAATATAAGATTGCCATCAGCAAGTGCCGCTAGCACATAAAACACGGTTCACAATTCTTTGAAATGAAAATAAATAAACGCCCTACAGTAGCAATAGGCAGCCCGCTCACTGGGTAGAGAATATTAACTCCACATTTATGCACCTCTAACCACAGTTGACACAGGAAGAGGGGGAAATGTTCCCTGGCACTCCACACAAAAATTTTAAAATACGATATATATAAATTGAAGAACGGATTTAAAATATAAATATTTAAATCTGTCTAAAATAATACCAACGTTCACCCCTATGATGGGGAGATTTTCCACACTGCGTCCATAAAATGATGGATCATTCCGGGGGAGGAAATGAAATCTCAACGAGCTAAATATCTAACTCGTAACTGTCGGGACGCAGAACGTAAGAAATGACAAATACGGTGTCATGCGGTTATGAAATATGCAAACGGCGTGCAAACTGCCATGGGGAAATTTTCACGAAAACGAGCAATGAAATTTTTAAAGTGTGATTTCTATACCATAAGCCATAAGGTATTTATTATATGATATTATGAAGAGAGGTTACGTAAAAATAAATATACAAGAAATAAGCGTTTATAAATTTTATCTGAAATCCAGAAAAACAATAATTCACGAAAGGGTGGAAAATGTTTTTATTTCTATCTATTTTACATTTTTATTGTTCCCTACATAAAGCCAAATAAAATAATCTCTTTTGTTAACATAATAACCCATTTGCATTATTTAATATAAAAAATAAAAAAAAGGAATTTAAAAATACCTGTATTAAAAACAAACAAAAAAGATGTATATAGTAAAATTAAAAACAAATTACCGTCCCATTGCAGTTCTCTAAGATATTATAACACAACTCTGTCTTGGAACACATTGCCTTGTTTAATCCACATTCATACAGCGTCTCATACATACTCTTCTGTTCTAGAGACACTTGGCATGACACGACAAATGACTCAAGTATTTGATTCACTTGATCGTGCCATGTCTTACTCGGGCGTCCCCGGCTTCTTCATCCATTCACATTCGCGTCATATATTCTTCTTACACTCCTTTCTTCGTTCATTCGCTCTACATGCCCAAACCATCTATGCGCCCTTTTTTAAATCTTACTCATTACGCTTACATCGGCCTTGCATTCTTTACGAATCCTAATACACGATCATAAACGCTTTTACCACACATTCGCCTCAGAGATCTCATTTCTACGGCATTCAGTTTACTTTCATCTTTCCTCTGCCAATTCCATGCCTCACTGCCATACATCAGGCTTGGTATCAGCACTCCATTGTAGACTGCTAGCTTCGCTTTTTTGTTAGCGCCAACCGCTTTCAGTCTTCCGTTAGTGGAGTATCCTGCATTCACCCTTATTTCAATATCCCTATCAGTCTTTCCATCTCTCGTAAACATAATTCCCAAATATACAAACTCATCAACCTTTTCCAAGTGTTTTTATTTAATCACTCTAAACCATATAATATCGGTCTGACATTCTTTCGAATCTTCAGATTCGTAATATGGTCTTAAATAATTTTAACGCACATACACCTCAGGAATCTCAATTATACAGCATAAACCCATCAGGTACAAAAATCGGGTGTAATTGAACGATATGGAATATTTTATTTTACTCAACTGATTAACTCAAAGAAATTTTCTAAATCACGAGTAATAAAAATAAACTTAATTCACTGAGTGGAATGAGAAAAAAAACGTAATATCAATACTCATCCACAAAAATAAATAAAATAAAAAATATGTTAGATCTTTAGGGGGCAAAATCACAAAAAAAACTAAATACATTAATCTTTAACAACTTTAAAAAACCGGTTACTGTCAAATTAAAAGGAGTTGTGCTACACGTGTCAAGCAAGGGTTTAGAATTTTAAGTGAGTCAGTTTAAAAGTATAACAGGTGAACTAACAGAATAAGCTTTTCTTCGTAGGGAATAATTCTTCTTCGAAACGCTGACGGACCATTAAAAGTTTTAACGTCACGGGTGAAACAAAAACAAAAAAACAAAATAAAATGTCCAAAATAATTGCAAATAATCCGCGCGCTGTTTCCGAGACAACTACGGGTAACGAAACCAATTTGACGCAATACGTTTTGTTGCCTTTTAAAGATTCGGCGCTGTGCTGAGTGCAATCTAGACAAACATAAAGCACTACTTATAATGGATTTGTAATAAAAGAAAATCTAAAAGTGAACTTGAAACGTGACAGAAGCGATTTAGGGACTATAAAAAGACCCATTAAAAAAATGTAGAAGTAACTTTATGATATAACAGTTTATCTTTAATATGTTGTTATTTTATGGCTTTCATTAAGGGCGATCTTGGCCATGTTTAATCAGTTAGATTTTAATAGTACAGATTGTTCGTTTTAATGAAGCAGATAAGTCACAGTGTAAATGTATGTGCTTTTAATCCCCAATGACTTTAATTTTAATGCCATTTTTATAAATGTATTTTGCTAAGAAATTGTTAATTTGGGGGGAGTTGAGACTTAGAAGGCGGGGAATACTGGAAGGCAGGGAGTACGCTGCTCCCCAACTCAAACACGAGAAATCTTTCTCTATTAAGTTGGGTTGATAAGTAAATTTAAACCTTTTTTTGTAATTAGATATTAAGATATATCTATACTATTAAATATTTTATATTCATTTACATTAAATAAAAAAAAAAAGTTTCCCCGAGACATCGAACCGCTGTATTTGAGGGTAGTTACAGTTGACTCAATTAAACATTGAAATTATAAAACTAAAGCAACGAATGGATGGTGACTGCACAGTCAACCACGCAACATCATAATAGATAAATAATGAAATGGAAACTTATGTTAGTGTTTTTGTAATGTTTATATTTTTACATTTAAAACTGGTTTTGAATACCTAGGTAATAGCTTGAAAACTAGGTGCAGGAAGAAGCAAATAAAGTCATGGATATAGAGTGTATCAGCAAGTACCTGACGAACTTCAGCCAGCGATTCCAGAGCATACATGGAGTAAAAAGTGCATGTCATTTTGCTGTCCGATTGTCCAATCGCTAAAAAATGTCGTCGGACAGTAAAATGACATCTACATTTTAAATCCAAATATGCCTCGCGGGTTCGACTGTCGAGGACGTGCTGATACATTGTAGGTTTACGAAGATTTTATGTATCTCTATGCTTTTGACCTTTACACACATTTTCACGCAAATAGTCTTGGCACATTTTTTAATGTTGCTAAATAACATATATTATATCGCACTCTTTCAATAATCTCAAATTGAATCGTTCTTACCGGGTACCTTTTAAAGCTGCTCGATTAGTTTTGAATTATTTTAATGATACTGCAGCTAAGCTATATATAATATGTTTCGCCACAAAGTTACTAAATGGTACACATAAATGTCTCGGGGTAGTATTTTCAACCCTCCGTATTACTAAAGACGTAAAAAGATTATACCACTGCATCGCCTTCATAAAGTCGAACTCCGTGTGCGTATCCCAGAAACTTTTACAGAATAAACAAGTGATACCGAGAAAAAGTCGACGAGTTTATTTTCGCAATAAATTTATGATAAAATGCAACGAAGCCAACTTTTATCAACCTACAACCTTCGAGGAGTTACGAGGGTTCCAGTAACTGCAGAACTTATATAATAATCTAGTCGAAAATTGGCAAATAGTTTGAGGATCACGACGATAAAACGGGTCAAAGTAATAATTGTTGGATTCGAAACAGAGTGGAAGTGATATAAGAGTGAAATTGCAAAGAAAATTGAGGACTTTCAATATGGTCCAACTACTAATGGGTTGTATTACAAAAGGAATGGTTGGAAAGAAGCCATCAAATTAATTAATTTAATTATTAGTTCGAACGAATTTCACGAATGAGTCATTCCAATTAATACACCGCCTGAATCATTTCAATGAAGCATTCAGAAGAAAATAAATCATTCCACAAGTTCATCGAAGGAATCGGCCCAAAGAATTTTAGGAATGAATCATTCGAAGGATAATCATATGGCTCATTCCAAATAATATATCGAATCAATAAATACATTGCACAAAAGAACCGTTCTAACGAATGAATTGGATGATTTGTGGAAATAATTGACTCGAAAGAACTGTTTCAAAGAATAAATCGAAATAATCGTTCTGATGGAATGAATCGCCATAAAAATTCTTTTAAATTAATTAATTGTTCTACTGAATCTACGTACAAAAAGTCCTTATCCAATATCCAATTATTTAAAAAAAATCACTTATATTATGAGCAACCAACATTGTTCCATCTTAAAATGCAATCAAATGACATAAAATGACTGGTATTATCGAGGTATACTACTTCTTATTTATTTATCTTCTCCGGTTCTTCAATCTGCAGGCAAACACTAAACACTTTAGGATCGACTGTCAGACACTCCAGATCTTCGGGCTCCGGGTTCGAGCAGCACCAACTGTTATTCCGTATGAAATCCAGCAGCTGATACAGTAGCACGCTTATACCAAGCATGAAAAAAATCTCCATACTTGGTCGATATACCGATTCCGATTCACATCCAACGATGGAACGACACTACACGGCACAGATAGTAATTTTATCGCACTTCACTGAAACCGAAAAATATTTATTTTTAAATGAATCGATTGATTTCGAAACGGTTTTCTTCTCATAACCATCGGAGGTAGGGTTAAAAAAAATAGAGACCTATACTTGTATAAATGAGCAGCATAAGAAATGAAATAGACGAGTGGTCAAAATTTCATAAGCTGGCGTTGAGTCATACAAAAAGTTGTGTAACGGGCTGGCACCATCGTACTTAACTGTTGTCTGCGTGAGGGACAATCGTACTCAAAGACAACATACACTCGGCCAAGTCTGGTGTATTTTATTGTGAAATTCAGTGTATCCAATAATGTTACAAAAAATATCATATTACATAAGTAACATTTAACAAAAATATCAAATTATTATATTAAGTACGGCAATAACTTCAGTTAGGGACACGGCCTCGTGTTAAGCAAAATACTTATTGCAGTCTTGAAATGACTGAAGTTTATATGAGAAATATCTCCTCGGTAGTTTAGAAGTGTAGTCATTCTTCCCAAAGGCATGATCGTAGGTAGTTTGGTCCTGCCTCTTGCAAAAATAAAAAGCCTGTGATGCCTAGCGGTGGTGAAGTTGTCGGGGACGTAAAACGTAACACGTTACAGAACATCAGGATTGGACCATTGCAAGTTTTCTAATAACATGTAGAGTCTAGACGATCTAGTCCTGGCATTCCAGCAAAAAAATCCAAGAATACAACGGACGATAGTATCTGAACTCTCGCATGTAAAGGTATGATATAAAGTTTCTTTGCACCTTCTACATCGTTTGAGTATTGGACATCTTCAGGACCCATATTACTGAGCAACTCTCGAAGATGCTGCGAACCAGACTAAAGTAAAGCATTTTTATCACTGCCGTGTTGGAAAAAGTATTTGAATTGCAGATAAAAAAAAGCTAGTATTCGCATGGCGGAGTTGCACGCTGAATCGATATGAAAACGAAAAGTCAGACGCGCGTCGAAAGTGAATCCTAAATCCTTCACCACAGATACATGTTGATGTGTAGTGAATATTATCACGTATGTATGTTGCAAAGTTTTGAGATATCATTCAAAGGTTTGGCTCCTCACTCTTGGAATTACCTGACATTTATTAAAAGTCTGAGGTCAGAAACTAGTTTTGAAAACTTTGAGAGAAGGTTATATAAAAGCGAACACTTTGTTATAATTATAGATAAGACATGTATTGAACAATCCCCAAACGGCGCTACATTCACGATTTATTAGACTAATTGTTTAAAAGTATCGAGAGGAATATTTAATATTTAGAAAATATTTAATACGAACTGTGTGTCTTATGTCAATACGAATGTAGGTAATAGACATAAAATTCGCTTGGCAAACGGAATATAGAATTTCTTTACGGTAACTGCACACAGGAGACCGTGAGGGAGATAATTTCCCTCAAGTCCAATATCATCTTTGGGGATGCTGTGTGGAGGGTCTTTTAGAGGATAGGAAGGAGTGAACTTGGGTCTTGAAGAGACCCATGCTGTAGGATGGAATAAACACAGAGGCCGGCAAATCATTCCACAGCCGAAGTGTTGAACATAAGAACGAGTCGTAGAAGCGACCCGTTCTCATGTGACAAATTTCAACCGCGTGTAAATGTTGGAAACGCGTTTAACGTATTTCCCGACTATGCACCGATGCCGAAGGGATCAATGACGCTAGTTCCTCAGAGCATCTTCCATCAAAATACCGGTAGAACAAGAAATGTCTGTTGTAAGCGCGGTTTTTACTTATTTTGTGGAGAATTTTGAATGAAATAAAACACATATTAACGGGAATCTTTCACAAATGATCTTACTCATACATTTGTATTTTAAAAACTTGTTTCTTACATGTGTTTATAATTTTCTGAATGATGAAAACAAAAAAAATCCTCAGTATATTTTCGGTTTTCATAATGTAAACCGATTCGTAGTATAGATTAAACGAAATAGTTATTTCGCTGATAGCTTCGCCTTAATCTGATACCGGAATGCGGTCATTAACATTGTTTTATTATGCTGTTGTGTAATATTCCTATCATTTCATATTACAATATATTTATAACGTAATAAACAGAATAACAACATAGTTACAATACAGAAAATAACAGTAACACAGTAATGTCACCTACCTCAGAACAGGTTTCACCTAGTGAGGCAGGTAATGTAAACCATACAATAATATAATTATGTAACATATACTGTACTTATATATAAACATGCCGTATTGTATAAAATTGTACTTAATTTTCAATAAACTTCGATTTATCGACAATGAAACTGAATTATAATAATAACCTACGTAGTGGTGCCTTTATTTTGGATGCTGGGATATGTTTTCTGGGGATGATACCCTAGTTAAGTTTTTGTGTTTAATTCGTAGAACTCCATTTAATTTAAGGCCATTTTCAAACTGCCGAAACAGCTGTCACAATAATAACAACTAAAAATACTTGCAGAACTTAATAATAACATTATTAAATTTGATTTACACTAAATTAAAAAAATAAATAAAATAAAATAAAATAAAAAAACCCTAGTTAAGTATTGAACGATCGATCAAATTTATCAATACTACAAAAAATGGGGTGTTTTAAACCCATGAATGACCGTCCAACTTGCGGTGCCCACGTATTGTATTTGATTGCAAAACGCTAATATTTGGGCTTCAAATCACAATTCATTTGCGCTCGGTTAAATACAAGCCAAAATCAAAGAAAGATCTTTCGGGCCGTTTTTTAAACAGTCGCCAGGTAAGAATTCGGCAGAGGATCGGGAAATGCAGAGGCAAATTCATAAATTGCCGGGTTCAGTCAATCGGAAAATATTTCCTCCGTTCAGATTTACTTCCATTCGAAAAAATACACCGGAATAATTTTCTCTTTGGTAGAGTCGCAGTGTTGATTGGGAGACTGGAAAACTGAAGGCATATTGAAAAACTCTTCGCTCTATTTTCAAACAAGTTTGGAAATTTCATTTGAATAAATTGCTCTTAGCAATTTGCACGAATACGGATGGGAATAATGAACGAAAAAAAATTAAAACGGTGCAATACTGGCAGTATTTAAGAACGTTACTTGCTTTAATGAGAGATATTATGATTGTTCAATTATATTTTCATGAAAATCATGGAAATTACACAGTAATTACTTGTTAAATCATGTTCATATTATACCGATATACCTTGGAAATAATTAGGAGACAAAAATAAATTCTGAGCGAGCGCATATTGATTTTATCAATAAATTAATGATTACATCTTAACCTCTTCGGGCCCACGGCCATCATATACGATACTCAAGACATATTTCATAAATATTCATTGATGATAATGATTATCAACAAGTATCAGATTAAGTAGGCATTTCAGTAAAACAGATGCTTACTTTATCTAATACTTCGGGTCTGGATTGATAAACATTATCAGCAAAGAATATTTATGAAATAGATTTTGAGTAACGTATATGATACCGAATGTGTGGTAAAACCACGTATGATCGTGTGAAAAATATTAAAATTCGTAAAGATAGCAAGGCTGACGCAATGAAAGCGTAATGAGTAAGATTAAGAAAGGGACGCTTATATGGTTTGGGCATGGGGAGCGAATGAACGAAGAAAGGAGTGTAAGAAGAATGAATGACGCGAATGTGAATGGAAGAAGAAGCCGGGGACGCCCGAGGAAGACATGGCACGATCAAGTGAATCAAATACTTGAGTCCGGTCATGTCAGAAGTCGGAATAATAGAAGAGAATGTGTGAGACGATGTATAAATGTGAATGAAGCAAGAATTGTATGCCAAGATCGAGTTGTTTGGCGGTCCGTCCTCTCTGCCTACCCCTGCAGGGAAACGGCGTGATGGTTAGTTAGTTTATATGATACCGTGGCCCGAAGAGGTTAAGGCCCGGTTGTTTCATCCGTCATTAAGCCAGAGCGTTGGTTAAAGGCAATAGTTATTGAATAAAAACATTGGAATATACATAACAATAATATATAAAAACACTCTAAACCGTTTAATGTAGGGGTTATGACAAAACACTTAGACATTAAAACTTCTTCAATAAACGAAAACTCACTTTGTGGCATTATTTAAAATTAACTAATAAAATATATTTATAAATAAATTAATTAATCACCACTTTATTAATATATATTATGTATATTCCTGACGAGAAAATAATCGCTTTCGAAACATGTTGATGTGTTCATATTAATAAAGTGGTGATTACAGAGTAATTTTTAATTCATTTTTTAATAATGACTCCACAAAATGAATAGCAATATTTTGAAGAAATTATAAAATACATTTGTTTAAACCACTATTCAATAAATAAAAATCTATATCTTTCGAAACCCATGATTCCCAAGTCGGAATACAGCGTGTACAATGCAGAAATTATCACCGGATACCAAAATACCATTACATTTTTTCCTCCGAATAATCCCTTAAAAATTATACTAGAAATATGAATACCGGGAAAAAATAATATTTCCGTAAAGATAGTATAATTTCCAGGTTACTAAGTTGATTTAACTTTACCATCGTAGAATGAAATGCTGACAATAATGAGTCCCCAGGCTTCGTTGCTAATGCTACGTTAACAAGGTTCGAAACATTACATTGATGACAGATACCAGAGAGTCCATAACGCAAAAATATTCGGAGAAAAATCATTACAAAATAAACGCAGCGCGATTTCCAGTTAACTAAATAGATTTTTTTTTTATCCTGGAATGAAAAACAGGCAGAACAACTCCATGGGCTTTGTTGCTAAAGCTATGTTCACAAGACTCGTAACATTAAATTGATAATGTATTCCAGAAAGTCTTACATATATCGGAGAGACGGAAAGGGCTTTCTCAACTACATTCAAAGAACATATACTACGATGTTATAATAATGAAAGCACTTTTTCAAAATTCGCAGAACATCCCTTAGTGAATAATCACCTCCCGCTTGAGAACGAGCTTAAACTCCTACATATAGAACGTAAGGGTCTTAGATTAAATTTATTTGAACAATTGGAAATTAATAAACAACCGAGTGATCCTAATATAACATCAATTAATAAAGTAAGGTGAATTATTTATACCACACTTCTCAGCATGTTCACAGGACCTAAGCAATATACCATATTTAAATAAGTCAATAGCAGTCGCGTCATTATAAAATAATTAAGGAAACATTACCATTCAATGTGGGAAAAACAGATTTCAAAGAACCTCACAGAATAGAGAAACTAGTGTCAAAGTTATTTTCTAAGTAAAACAGTTTCACCGGTAATAAATCATTTTAGGCACCATCACAATTTAAATCTGGCGGAGGCAAATAGAATCATATAAATAATTCGTCTCAACGTGGCCTAACCGCAGTTTTAAAATGGCCTTGAACACCGAAACAGCTGTCAGAATAATAAAAAACTAAAATAATTGGAGAACTTAATAAATTTGATTTTATATAATTGAAAATACACTTTGTATATACCACTTTTTTAAAATTTGATTTTCATTAATATAGTTCTACGAATGAAAAATAAAATAAAATTAATATTTTTTAATCAAAATAATATGATCTTCTAAACACAGTGAAATTTACAGTTTACTAACCTAATAGTTGAATGAAAAGTTGGCAGAATAAGTCCCTGGACTTTATTGCTAATGCTACGTTAACAATGTTCGAAACATCAAATTGATAACAGACACCAGAAAGCCTTACATTATGCAAAAATATCGGGGGAATCATATTTATTATCATAAAATAATATGACGGCAAATAAATACAGCGCCATTTCGAGCATATCGGCAGAAAAGCCGCATTTCTACCCCGAAAGCCTCCCGTAAATGCCTGCGATCCCTTAAAACCGTGGATGCCTTACATCTGTAAAAATATTATTATTCCCTCCCGGACAAAAAAAAAACAACCCCGAACGGAACGACACCCCGAATTTTAAGCAGGTCTCTATCGATTGGGCCCGTGCGCCCTGCCTCTGCCCCGTTTTCCGGGGAATCATGTCGACTGAGGGGGGACAATAAATACAAGCTTCTTTTTTATTCATTTCCAGAGTGTTAGGTCTGACGGTGAACAAGACGTGATATGATAAATAGGTGTAGAGATAGTGATGCGATACGTTTTCTGCAACACTTGTTTAAACGCGGTGTTTTGTCCGTTGAATGGAGCTCCTAAGATATATCAAGAACGTTGTATATACAGATACATAAATCAAACTACACAAGTCAAAATACTCGCTTTGTTACTGTGGATGTTTTCACGTAATTAAATATTTAGACATTGAAAATCCTGCAAAACGGTTTAGAAACGTATTAAACCAAAAAAATTACATATTCGTAAAAGGCATTTACTTTGTTAAATTATATTAAATTGAAGTAGTTCAAAACAAATGCTTGCATTTGTATTAAAAATAAAATTAAGGAAAATATATTTTCGGCTGTGAAACTCCGTCCTAACCAACGGTATTATTGGCTGGGGGGGTCAGGAACTACAATAATTGACCCACTACTAAAGGCACAGAAAGTAGTAATCAGAGTCATCACTAGAAAACTCAAAAATACAGAATATACTACTAAATCGAACACACATCTTAAACCAGAATCCGCAGCAGAAACGATTTGGCAATCCCAGAGAGTGCTACCACAATGTACCAAAAAACACATACCCATCTGGTTCATATTGTTTTTTAGTATTCTATATATTCCTGATGACGAAAGCATCGCTTTCGAAATATGTTGATATGTGTATTAATAAAGTGTTGAATACAAAAGTATTTTTTAATTCATTTATTAATAATGACGTCACAAAGTGAATACCAATCTTTTGAAGAAATTATAAAACTTTAAAATCAAATTGATAAATATCACATTTCCAGGGAATAGGGGATGGCTATTTATTTCACAGTGATTTTAATCTAATGCCGATTTACTGATTAAAATTATTCTAATTATAGAAAATAATATCAACAATTCCCAATGAAACACAAAAAGACACAGAAAATAAAAAGGTACTATGATTCGCGAAAGTAAGCATTTTCAATAATTAATATTACAATAAAGCGAAAAGCTTCAATAGTTAACCCTATTAAATGTTTTTTTTTTTGTTTAATTCGTAGAACTTCACTTCATTTATTTTTTAAATTTAATGTAAATCAAATTTAATAATGTAATTATTAAGTTCTGCAAGTATTTTTAGTTTTTATTATTGTGACAGCTGTTTCGACGTTTAAGGACATTTTAAAACTGTCAGTTTAAAAAAATATATATTTAACCCTAATCGTAATATTCATTCCAGACGTATAAGTCAAAAGGAGTCCGTCAAATTAAAATGAATGCGTAAATTCGAGACGCCATCTATAGGTGCAATCACGTTCCGAGAGAACTTTTCAATCTCATAGAAATATGTCAGCCTATCAGAAGTAATCGAAAAATAATATTATTTATTCTCAATGGAGGTATGAGATTGATAATAATGACTTGAAATGATCGGAATTCATCAAGGTCTTGGTAGAGAAGCTAGTCCCGGAGAGACTAGTGGTTCGGAGTTCGTGTCTCTGTCACGATCGTATCTTTTTTTTTAAATTTCGGTGTCTTCTTCCGTTTCACATTTGCATTGAGATTAGAATATTTTCATTGTTATTTTTTCAAAACCTGCAAAAAAAAAATTACGATAACGAATATGTTTACGAATAAATTTTCTACAAAGATTTAAAATGTGCCGTTTTTGATATTCCGTCAAAACGACATGTTCGTGAATATGACGTCGTTGACGCCACGCCGACCAACGTCAGTGACAGCCAGTATCTTACCAGCCACTGACGTTTTAGCCAGTTCGAACCGTTTTGGAATGCGTGGTTTTGGATCGTTTTTAAAATCAATAATTATGCATGAAAGTATTAAAACTTCAAATTTTTAGTGCGATTATCAGAATAAGAACAAAAAACTTTAAATTTTCCACACACTTTTAACGGAATCTTATTATTGATATTATTTTCAATAATTAACATTACAATGAAGTGTAAAGCCTCAATAAGTTATTCCTAAATTCAATAAAATTATTCTCCTACCCACTTTCTTCTAGAGTATATATTTACCTCATATAACGTTATTCAAATTTTCTCAAATTTCCTTGAGTGGAAAAACGAGTCGGGATTTTCTCGAAATGCAAACACACTCTCAACCCCTAACTGTGCCAACGCCTAGCATTAGCATCCTTGGTCCGTCCGTGCTCTTGCATTTATGAGGGAGGAAGTGCTTGGGATGGAGGGGGGGGGCACATTCTATTATGATACCCCTTCTACGCCGCCTGACTGGTGCAGCATCACTGTTAACCTATTGATCTCAATTTCAGGTCTAGGAACTGGGAACTAATCTGCATCATAATAACTCTGGATTAAATTATGCCCGATCCTTGTGAGGTAACTAGAGCGACTGATTAGATGGATTATTTTACTGTTGAAGGGCTATTCTGGTTCTTTTTATGGAAAATTCCTTATCATTTTCCTAAGGCTTAAACTGTGGCTGTCAGCTGTCATTCAGTGAATGACGTTCATTAAATATATTAATATTTGAGTAGTTTTAACAAGAGAAAAACTCAATATCAAGTAAGTTACCAATGTACCAAACAATGTTAATTATAAGTTAACAATGTAACACGTAAAAACAATGCACAATAGCAGGCGATGGCATAGATATACCAAGGCGGCAAATGTCACTTTTAGAAGTAGTGACAGAATAAAAGGTCAGTACCATCTAGTGAGTAGGTACCTTTTTACAAAACGTAATTCTTCTTTAAAAAGACTTATTTATGTCATTTAAAAATAATATAAAAAAATGATTAAAATGCATTGGTTCAAAACCTTGTGCTACTTGAAGATTTGTGTTTTGTGTGTGAAGTTGTGTTTGACATCAATTTGTGTTTTCAAATAATTTCTTAACAATTTGTTTATATATTTTTTTTATTATTACAAAGTCTCTCTTCAATTCCGCAGTTAAGCAAAAAGTCTTTAAGCCAAAGGAAAAGTATAAAGAATTGTCATTAAAACTAACCAGAATAGGCCTCCTTGGTAAATTACCTCTTATAAATTCAATGTTCTGATACAAAATACGTCCATATTATGTAAGTATAAAATATAAATTGTATGGAAAGAAACAGGAGGCTGCAATAGACTTATATTTCTTCAAGCACACATATGTGAGATAAATTTAAAGAAAAACATATAGTGTACCTTGGATTTCGTCGACAATATAACTAGTCACAAAACCTTTGGTCCTGAAAATATCTTTCATACATCGGGCAGGGAAAGGATGCTTCCCCACCCACTTCCTCTGAAAGGAACAAAAAAGAATCCCATAATCTTAATACGGATTTTTCCACATGGACGTTTTGAAGCAGATTTTTTATAAGGAATAAAAAAGCGAGGGATCACGTATTGTATTCGGTTTCGGAAAAACGTTTGAATAAATATACGTGAACCATATTTTTCAAGGCATTGTCATATGCTTTTCAGTGAAAACTCATGAGGGTCCGTTATTATGCCAACATGATGTAATGAAAAAGGGATAATACGCCCTTGTTTACTGACATAATAAAACCACTCCCCAAATATTAGCATTCATAAGATTTAAAGTAATTTGAATCAGTCCAATTTACAGCGAGAGGGTTCAACGACCGAGATTGACAATAGGGTATTCTCGCAAACTACGGAAACCGTTAAAATGTGTGGAGGAATTTTAAGTTCATATTTCCGATTCTGATAATCGCAATAACAATCAATAATTTTAATATTTATATTAAAAAAATTTAAACACCACATTTCGAAACGGTTCGAACTAGCTAAAACGTCATTACGATGTAGATTCCGCGTGCTGGTAAGACGGCTGTCACCGACGTTGGTCGGCGTGATGTCAACAACGCCATATTCACGAACAAAAACGGAACACGTCGTTTTGGGGGTATATAAAAAATGTTTACATTATAATAGTTGTAAAAATGTCTTCGTTATTGTAATTTATTTCTTAATTTAAGTATGCAGATAATGAAAAAAAAGAGAAAATACACTTTTGTGCTAAAAAAACAGTGTGAATATTTCCAAAGTAAACCATATTGCTTCGCATCTTTCCATATACCTACAAAATCACCCTTTTCGACAATTAGTTATCTTCTCTATCGTATTGACTATAGAAATGACATCAATTTAAACAATATTTAAATATAACTTGACCTTTCCTTTGTTCGCCATTGAATCGATAGGAAAAAAATAATCCCCCAGAGGGGGAGGGGGATGTAAGCCAAAAACAAATTATAAAAGTAATATTAAACATTAACCATCATTTGCATACTTTATCAAAAGGTCAATAAAGTTTTCGCTGAAACACGTGGCATTAAATGCCTGGGGATTTAGAAGTAGAGCGTGAAAAGCTTGGAAAGACTTTCATAAAAAAAACTTTATTTTATTTATTTATCAATCGAATTTCCTGATTCTGACATCTTTCTGGTATTTATCCATCGCAATACTCTTTCCCAAAGTTAAAAAGGTAATTTTGTAAGGCACATAAAGCATGAAAATCAACGTCACTACACCCACGTAACATACAAATAGAACCCAAAACAAATATAATAAAAGTACCCTCAATATCATTTTTTTAATATAAGTAATAGTAAACTTGACTGTTGAAGCATATCAATAAAACAGTATTAAAAGTTATTTTGAATAAATCACTATCTAATAAATAAATATCGCCATGTTTCTAAGTCAATGGTTCCTTCGGCAGGACACAAAATATACAACAAAAAAATTTACAAGCATAAACAAATTATAAAAACAGACAAAAATTAACAGATATTGAGATGAGATAAATAATTGAGTATTAATGTAAAAAGAATTATATAAATTTAAAAAAAAGGTTTATGAAACAATAATTATTATATTTATATTAGAAAAGAGAAAACTAAACAAAATAAAGAAACAATAAAGGCATCAACATAAAAAAATAAAACAGGTTATTCTAAATAAAGGCATTAATGTGAAACGTTTAATAATTAATATTTTTTTATTAATTAATAATAATAATATTGTAATATTAAAAATACTAGTAATTAATAAAATTATTAAGAAGAACCTAATTTACACCACTGTTTTTATTACAAAAATATCTACATGTTTCAGAAACAAAGCTTCTCTCATCAGGGCTTTGCTTCTGAAACATGTAGATATTTATATATTAAACAAAGGTGTAAACAAAGCTCTTCTTATATTAAAAAAACATAACAAAATAATTACAAATCTTTCGAAGAAATAATAATCAAATTTAGGGAATCATTTTTTTCGGAACGCGTTGATATTTATTTAATAAATACTGGTTAATGGAAAATAACTTTTAATCAATTAATTGAAAACGATTCAACAAAGTGATTTTACCTCAATTGAAGAAATGTTTTAAGATTATTAGAACAAATGTAATAGACATGCTACGGAGGTTCTCGATTGAAATAAACTGTTTAATATAATGGTAATTTTTAATTACGGAGTAGATTACTGTTACATAAATAAATTTCACTAATAACATTGCAGATAGCTTATTTAATAATGTTAATACTGGGGTATATATATATATACGAGATTAATGAGGGCTATGAAAAAGCTTTTAGGACAGTTAAAAGACATTTAAAAAAAAATCTGAAAAAATTTATGCTGGTAATTACGATGAACGAGTATTGCCAGCTTTAAAAAATGATCACAGCATTATGATTTGAGTTATTTTATAAAAAAAATGGAAATGATTTTCATTTCTCGTTGTAAATTCAGATTTATTCACAGCAAAAACATTGTAAAAATAGTGTCATTGTTGTGTCCTTTTAAATGGACTTCCCTCCTTTATGATAATTTTAATAACCGTGAAAAATCCCTTTCACAAGGACGAATAAAGGAGCAAAACCGAAGGGAAAGGGTATTACGAAAAAATGAAGCAGCCTGCGAATAAAGGAAGTTTCTCTTTAGTTGGGGTAGCAGTGAATAAATTATGCAAAAAGTTAAAATTTTCGTGGACCTTTTCCGACTTAGCCCTGGGCGTGAAAAAATGACAGAAGAAAGAATTATGGGATTATGTAGACATAAAAATAAGAAAAAATAATAACCATTTTCACGTGAGCAATTTTATCTCAACTATACAAAATTCCGTTTGTACGCCGGACTAAAAACTTGAACAGAACTTAATTTTAACATAATTGCCACTAGTTTTTTACTCTCATAAAAAAATAACGACGATGATGTCATTTTTTTACTATAACGAATTTAAATAAATATACGAAAAATATTCTATAATTTTTTACATAAATTTAAAATGTGCCATTTTTATTGCCGCCAAAACGACATGTTCGTTTTTGTTAGTGAATATGGCGTTGTTGACGTCACGCCGAGCGACGTCAGTGACAGCCGTCTTACCGGTCAGTGGCGTTATCTGCATCGTAATGACGTTTTAGCCAGTTTAAACAGTTTCGGAATGTGCAGTTTCAGATCATTTTTAAAACCAATAATGAAAATATTTAAATGACACATTTTTTGTGCGACGATCAGAATCAGAAATATGAACTAAAAATCTTTTAACATTCTTAACAGCTTGTGAAAATATCCCCTTTTTGTCTGGAATCTTCAGATTTGTTTTAGGATTTCCTTCTCGAATTATAGAGCTTTATAACATAAAAAAATACAATACGCCGTAGTGTTAATTCCATGCACGTCAATTTGTCGGCAATTTAAAAAAAAACCTTTAAAAAATGTTGTCCTTTAAATGTTTCAATGGTTTTGTTGGCACGATCGGGATTCACACTACAGCAATTCAGAAAATAAACTTTGCTTGAAACGACTTAAGTGACCAAATCTGAACAGCAACGTGCTTCCATACCTTTCTCATTCCCGTCTCCCTTTCCTCTTCACCTCTTCAGCCTCACAACATTCGGTAGTCAGGAAAGCCATAGCCCCACTGACTGATGATTTGATTTATGTATTTATTTGATTATACATCTGGGAAAGAGCTAAGTATCGAAACAAAGTTGGCAGTGTGCAAATCAGTGTATCGCCCCCACGCTTACTTATGGTCACCAGATCTGGATGTTGAACGAGCGTACAGTTCTACGGTCCAAGCTGCCGAAATGAGATTTTTGAGAGGAGTTGCAGGAGTCACGAGATGGGATCGAATAAGAAGCTCGATGATCCGAGAGGAGCTTAACATCGAACCTCTGTTAAACTTCACAGAAAAATCGCAACGGAGGTGGCTTACGCACGTGTTAAGAATGCCAGAAGGTCGAATTCCACTTAAAATTCTGATTGTAATTCCAGATGGAAGACTTCCAGTGGGCCGCCCTCGACACAGGTGGGAGAAGCAACTCCAGAGGCTGTGCGAGGAGAGGCTGGATCTACTATGGACGGATACCGTAAACGTAGCACAGAACGGGGACGCCTGGAGACGCCTTGTCAATGCAATGGGTCCCCGACCCAAGCAGGACAAGGGGAAGAAGATATACTTGTATGTATGTATTATTATACATAAATCTGTGTTTTTACATTAACTTTTAGAATAGAATATAAAGAATTTTCGAAAAATATAAAAACATAGAGTTTCAAACCATACAGTAATGTTAAACAGCATTGTTAAACCTTTAATAGTAAAATAAAATAGAAAAATAAAACTATAATGTAACACAAACTATTAACGCTACATTATCCATGGTACAATAATTATTTCTAGGAGCCATCAAAGTGCTGGTATAGATGACGCTTCATTTTATAAATGGAGTCAGTATATACAATCATATACAATATATATACAATCCCTCCACAATTCGTTGCCCAGATAATGCATCCTATTAGTTAGTGAGTGTGAATGATAGTTGTTTGTCTATGTGTTGCAGAAAAATGTTGCATTTTGTCTTGTGTTCCTGGTCGGAACATGGAATTTAATAGAGGCGACGATGGCAGGGCTGTCAATTAGGTGCTTAATGACTCTATATAAAATACATGTCCCATTGATGTGCCATGACACGCATGATTTTATGATTATTAATCATTAGACTATTTATAATGATTTGAGTATGAAGACTGTTTAATATTTTAAGCGAGTAACTAGTATGGGAGTACCTGTTTAGCATGTCGGTATAATATTTAACCTACCAAACTCAAATGGATTAATTAACGTCGCACAGCCACATCTAACCCATTTGAACAACGTAAACTAACCCTGCTTAGTGCTTAACCTGATTAGCAGTTGTATGGATTCTGATTGATGATTCAATGTACAGGCAATTATATGTGCTGGTTTCTGTGATTGCCACCTTGAGGTCATGTTCGCCGCTTTACAATTATAACGAAGGATCAAGAAATCATTACAATATTGACAATATTCTTCAATTAAATTAAACCACGTATATGTATAAATACTGTACACGAGCTCTAACTGCTCAGAGAGAGAGTGGGAATATGCTATCCCCAATTGTGATAGGTTGAGAGGCTGGGAGGAGCGGTGAGAGAAAGGAGATGGGCGAGAGAATGGTTGGAAAGTACCCGGCTTTTCAGATCTGGTCAAAACGTTCAAACTCTGCTTTTATGTGATTACCGCATACATTTTCAATTATCCCAAGCGAGTAAAGCTAGGGAATCCCCAGTTTTGAAAATGTTATGAGGGTAAAGTATCTGGAGAAAGGAATGCGATGTGGTAATGAGATGTGGCATGCAGTTCATAAGGGCTGAAAAACTGTACCTACCCCAAAAAACGAATCATAAAAAGATATTAAAAAAATATTTATAAAAATGTAATTTTTTTTATCAAAACAATTATTAATTAATTTTTTTCATTGTGTATACGAGTATATACCATCGATATCAGGAGTGAGCCCCCTGCTTTCTAATATTGTTTTTTATTTATGACTTGAAATTTGTTTTATTGCTGACGGTACTGTTTACTATTATGCTTTTAAAACTCTTTCGGGTTGGTTTATTACCCTCTGGAAGACGGATTACATTGTATTTATTTACAGAATCTATGGTTTTTTTTTATTTATATAAAGTCATTCGCGTCAGATTTTATTTCAACAGATGGTGATTTCTGGTTTTGTTTTTAATGTGCCAGTGTTAATTGTGCCAAACTGACGATGCCCGTGATAGGGTGAAACCGGTCCGGTCGAAAATAAATAAGTGGAAAAAAATGAAGAAGGATTTCGATAAAAAAAAATTTACCTTTAATTTTATTTTTTATGGTTTTTTCTTCTTAGGGTAGGCACAGTTTTTCAGATATTGTGAACTTCACGCCACTGTTCACGAAACACCGCAAAATCTATCTCAAGCATTAAATGGTGGTTCCTCAAGGCTGGACTTACAGTGAACGGAGGACGCTGACGTATCCCAAAGCAGGGACATGGCCTTGTCGATGGGACCCCGACCGGAACAGGACAAGAAAAAGAAAATGATACGAGGTGACGTCTCTCACAAATGCAGCAGTGAGTTAGTGAGAAATGTACATATTGACGGCGAAGAATTTTAAGGGTTTTTCTAGGGGGTGGGTAGAGTTTAGCCATAACGAGAATCTCTAAAAGAAATTAAGATATCTAGTAAATTAAGTTCCACTGAAAAACAAAGGCGACCCCCGAGACGTGCACTCGCAATGTGTCTTGTAGATTCGGTCGAGAGAAATTGCTGGCCGTTAGAGTTTACAAACTATCAAACATTGTTCACAATTATTATTGTGATGTATGTATGTATAGAAACTGTGTTATGACTTGGAATAGTCTTGTTGTTTGAGTAAGATGTAAATGTAAGAGAAATATTACAGTTACATTTGTGTAGATTTGTCAAATAAAATTGTACAGATTTAACTACAAACCAAACAAATGGTCTGGTATTTGGACAGTTTTTTACAAACAGAACTTCTAGGCCAATGTATCTATTTTCGCATCGGTATTTCATTGGCGATTCGAGCTTTAAATTATCTATCATAATAATACACTTTATGGTTTGTTGCACATTTTTAAAATCGTTCAACGTGATGAATTATGTTCCACTGAGGGTGTTTTCATCATTCAGAAAATGGAGAAGACGTCAAAATGGAGAATTTAAAAACAGTTTTTTTTAATATTTTTTTTATATGAGTACCCCACAAGAGTCCCAACTGCTCCCAACCGTCTGGAGCCAGTGATACTATGGTACCCCCATTGGGGAATGTTGTGTGGCTGAAGGTATCGAGGAGGGGAAGAAGAAGGTGGGGAAATACCTAGCTATTCAGATCTGGTCACCAAACACGGCTAAAAGCCATTTCAAGCAACGTTTCAATTCTGAATGGTGGTCTTTCACCAGGGCGATACTGACAGCATCTACCACTCTGGAACGTGCGCAAATATACTACATATTATTTTAAATGAATTAATTGTGGAACAGTACAAATTAATTAAATAAAATTTACTTGCGCACGCCGGGATTTGAACCCGCGACCTTCGGATTCGTAGTCGGGAGCCTTACCCCTCGACCACGGAGGCCGTCAGTGCTAAAATGGATGAGGTAAAATGTTGCAGACAATCAATTAAAGCCTTTGTAGAATCTGGAAGAAAACGGGGTGATAGGAGTCGATCTAACTAAATACCAGTGATCAAATAGATTTTAATATTATAAGTGATAACCGAGCTTAAATCGTTTAAAATACTCAACCGAATAATAGGAAAAACAGTATTTAATGATGTTCTTTTTTAATCATTTAATTTTTTTTTCGCCACACAAACGAATATTGGTTAGGAAAATAAACATTTCTGAGATTTAGTATAATTTAATGTAGAGATAAATTGATCAGATTGATATGATGTGAAGTCAACTTTTATCTTCATACGCTTGAATAAACGTAAATGGCCCATATGAAATACCTCCGAAAAACCCCCAAGAGATTCCAAGATAAAAGGAAATTGTATATTATTAGATATTTCGGTAAAATGTACGAAAAAATCTCCAGTGTTATTATAGTTCATACATTTATCGTGGATTTTCTCAATGCCACGGTGATCTCCGGAGAAAACAGATAAAACTGTAGACATTCCTAAATACGCCTGTCCAATCCGAATAGCGATTTTCATAAAATTTTCTAACTAAAATAACTTATAAAGAGTATGGCCGGTGAGTGCAGTCGAAACGCAGCCACGCAATTAGCTGAGAAGTAATGAGAATGACGCAAGTAACAAAAGCGTAAACGAAACGAGAAGTAAGGACTGAAGTAGAAAAACTCTATCTGACCATAATCCATTTTATGAGAGATAGGGAGAAGGTGTTTATGGCCCAGAGTTGGCTGATTAACCGGTAAGTAGGTACCAATTTTCAATTGGTGCAAAAACATTAAATGCAATTTTCTCAAAACTGCGTCTTACAAATCGGAAAATATCTTTATAACCAATAGACCGATTAACTACGAGTATTTTTAACGCTGACGACAGAGTTGGATCGACATTTTTTTAAATAACTCTGATAAGACTAAAAAAGGTGGATAAATCGAAAAAATGTTTTTTTTATTTTTTATATGAATACCGCACAAGAGTCCCAAACTGCTCCCAACCGTCTGGAGCCAGCGAGACTATGGCATTCCCAATTGGGGAATGTTGTGAGGCTGAAGGTATTGGGGAGGGGAAGGAGAAGGGGGAGAGGATGGTGGGGAAAAGGGTAAATACCTGGCTATTCAGATCTGGTCACCAAACACGGCTAAAAGCCATTTCAAGCAACTTTTCAATTCTGAATGGTGGTCTTTCACCAGGGCGATACTGAAAGTATCTTCCACTCTGAGTTTGGCATGTTTAGTGAAAAAAAAATCGAATCAGGTACCAATGAAAATGGGATAAAAAGGGAAAAAAAAGTATGTATATAATAAATTAATTTAAAAATATACTTAGTATTCAACACATTATAAATATGTAGATAGATATCAATGTATATTTACAAAGTGGTGAATACTATATTTTTTAATTAATTTAATAATAATGATGCCACAAAGTGAATACCAATCGATTGAAGAAATTATATGTATAACATGTTTACGATTTAATAACATCTTTCGGATACATTATGGACGTACAAATATGGCTTGATTTGAACCCTCTCTTTAGGTTAACCGATGAATAGTTGAAACAACAGGAAAACGGATTACCAAAATTGAATTTCAGAAATAATTGATAGATTTTATCGAGGCCGTATACAATGGAGTTGACAGTTCAGATAATATGTAATTATCGCAGTTGAAATACAGGGGGATTACAGGATTAATAAACATATTACAATTATTAATATTTGTAAAATGTATAACGGAGTTCAAATTCAAATATCATTTCATTCATATCAGCATCCCGAAGAAAGGATATATTGTATTGTTGTTGAGAATGAATAATATTAATATGATTTAATTTTGAGGCTTTTTGCAAGTAAATGTAATATGAAGTTCTTTAAAAAAAATGCGTGCTTTTGCTTAAATAAATATGAATGCAATCAACATATGATTTAATTTCTAGTTTACATTCAGGAAGCTGGGTCTCACTTCATCCGATTTCAATAAATTAACATAATATATTTTGAAGAAGGACATAGTTAAATAATAACATATGACTTCATTTTAAAACATTTACATATAGCTATTAAGAGCGTGAAAGAAATGTGTACTATTAATTTGATTTGAACAAATTAAATAAGAATAAAATTATATGGAATGATAAAAAAATTACTGTGATTTTAAGAACACAATAATGTGAAATGGACCACACATAATCACAACAATCTATAAAGAAGTATACATAAGTAATTGTGATTAAAAGAAACCCAATAACCTCCGATGGCTTAGTGAGGAGTAAAATCCTTTTCGATAACGGCGATCCAATAATTAATTCGTCGATAAACCATTAATAATTTGAGCACTTAGTGGTACCAGGAGCACACGCGCGACGATAGGTGATGATCCGATTCGCACCGGTTCACGGCCTGTTTTGTGTAGGCGAGGGCTCGACATGCGGCAGGCGACGCGAACGTTGCAGTCGGCGGATACCGGCGTACTGACGTACAATATCCAGCCGCACAGCCTCCCCCGGGCGCGTCGAGACGCTCTCGCAAACAAACGACGAAAAAAAAACAACCCCCGCAGACTCCTGTATGGCCGTTCAATTTTTTAAAATGTTTATTTTTAATCTTCAATATAAAATAAAATCACTAAACTAACAACATAACACAATATTACATACAAATAGATGAGTAATATTAAGGAAGGTACCTAAATAATTCATAAACTTTAAAATATTCGCAGTTAACCTCATTTAACGCGGTTAAAAAACTAAATAATTAATCAAAATCAAGAATTTCTTTGTTTTTATTAACGTTATTAATTTTTTGCAATAATTTTGAAATGGTAATCTTTAAAGAAAAGACGAATAAAATAAAACGAGAATTTTTTTTCAATATTCGATCGAATACCAGCTATTTACGTTGCTACGTTTTTGTACAAACGACTCGAAAATCGCCTAAAAAAATTTTACAGTCGAATTTCTTGTCTTAAATTGACCTTTATAGCAGAACATCTGTTTTAGAAACCTTAAAATTTATTATGTTGATATAGCAATACCATATTCATCAGGAACTATAAAGCTTTTAAAAATTAATTTAAAAAAAAAATAGACAAGACCCCATATTAATTATTGTTACATATTTTGCAACGTTTAAACAAGAACGGGGAGTATTGAAACATGATAATAATTACTTGCTTAAAATAAATGCTTCCTAAAATGATTGCAACAATAGAATGCCGGCATTTTTTGAATATCGAACTTGAAAAGAAATGAAACCATTTTTTGAAAATAACTTTTCATCCCTTAGGAAAGGCGCGGTCCACTTGACGTACAATAGGAGCAAACACGTACCAGCATCCCGAGTCGCGCGCATATCATCTCGCCATCCAATCGAATCAAACGTAACAAAAATTACCTCTTCAATAAATCTTCCGTCCTTTTCCCGTTTCCCTCCGACCCCAAATCACGCGAGAGATGGCAGATATTCCGCGGCTCTCTTGAAGGGGTATTTTGAACGCGAGGGGTATTGTGTGGGCTTAAACCTCCATACAAAATATCCCACTAGCCTAGTCTGAGCTTTCGTACTAAGCGAACATGCAGGAACTTATTAAAATAATAACTGAGAGGATACAAACAGTAGCGAGTGCAGAAATGTGTCAGGCCTATTTATACATTTCATATTCGTAAAAAGGATTTACTTTGTAGCTTGCCATTATTACAATATAAACACATACACCTGTTTTAAACGTCTTTAATTTAATATACTGATCGACCAGTATCAGAAGTACCCTTCATTAATAATAATAATATATTTATTGTAATTAAATTTAACTATAACTAAAAGACATGTATAATATAATAATGTAAGTGTACAGTGGTTTATAAAGTAAAATAGAAAATAATATAATCACACTTATAGTTGAAGTTTCACATAACCCGCCTCACTAGGCTAGCCTGTGTTGAGGCAGTAATTTTGCAAATTATTTTATAGTTTTAAAATACCTATGAATATATACTTATATTAAAATATGCTTCGTAAATCGTTGGATCAATAATTTAGAATTTCGGTGAGTGCACCGGTAAATGCCCTATCATTACTTTTAATCTAATTTTTTTACGTTGTGTTTGAATATTTTTTGTGAATCAGATTTTTTTATGCTAATCGAAAGAATAACATTAAATTCATTTGTCAGGATAATATTTAAACTAACATAAGATACAGACTAATGACAGACATACATACATATTTAGGTGTTGGAGTGGGAGACGACCAAAGGAGAAGGGGTACTAGAGGTTTTTCAGAAGGAATAGAGCGGTTCACTGGAAAAATATCTAGAATAGGACCATAAGATAAATTTACTTAATTACCCCTTCCCTTTGGTCACCTCCCACTGCAACACCTAAATATTCATGTATGTCAGTATTTTGTATCTTTTGTTAGATTGTACATTTATAAATATTTTTTCTATATATTCTCCATATTTTCTTTTTTTCATTTTCTTTTTCTTACTTAAATTATCTTCAACAACCATGTATTTATACAAATATCTTTTTTTCTCACAACAAAAAAATTATTAAAACAAATAAACAAAATGTTTACATTTCATTTTATGTGATTTTTTTTACAATCTTAGTATTATAGATAAAATTATTATTTTTAAGTAAAAACTCGCTAATTTGTACACATGTAAACATATAGATATAAGTAATATATCAGTAAATAAACATAAATAAAAAAAAAAACAAATTTCCATGAAATAGAAACTATTTTTTTTACTGCCACTAACTATTACACAAGTATAACCACACATTGGCCTTGCCTGTGTGTGATTTTTTGCTATATACTCGTATACAATGAAAAAAATTATATATATGTATTCAAATATATATATATATATATATATATATAATTGAATATAAAAAAAAATGTTTATAACCTCTACCTATATTTATATAAATGTATGTATCAAAAATTTAATAGTGTCTTGACGAACGAAGGATATTTCCGAAATCGGTCGATAAATTGAAGTGGTTTAAACAAATGTATGCGTTTATGGTAGTATTTATTTCTATATATTTTACAGTCAATTATAATATATGTAAAATCGGTCGATAAATTGAAGTGGTTTAAACAAATGTATGCGTTTATGGTAGTATTTATTTCTATATATTTTACAGTCAATTATAATATATGTAAATAAAATACCGAAAAAAGTAATCACGTTGTGGCTTGACAACATAAAGAGGATTTCATAAAAAGGGTAAAATCCATGCCAATAAGTCTTGAAGCAGTTATTAAAAATAAAGAAAGAACAACAATGTACTTGGTTCATGTTTTTTTATATTTTTTTTTTTATATCTTAATGTTACCTTAATGAACCATAACGACAATGCGTGGCTATTAAAAAAACTACAAGATTTTAGAAAAAATGTGAGCTATTTTAGTTTTTTTTTATTATTGTAACATCTGTTTCGGCGTTCAAACCCATTTTTAAACTAACTGTGGTTAGCCTACATTGCGACAACTTACTTACAGGATTTTATTTACCCCAACCAATTTAAATTATTATGGTGTTACATTTAAATTCAATGCCTTAATAGCGTTCACGTCATTATAAAACAATTAAGAAAAACCTGGCACCTTTAAAAAGCGGGGAAAACAGGTTTCAACTGTAAGCACCTCACAAAATAGAGAATTATAATTATCACAATTATTTACGAGTAAATCGGTGTTTTTCGAAAACATTAATAAATCATTTCAAACACAACAAAAATTAAAATTGGGTGAGGGTTGATAAAATCATAAAGTAAGACGTCACAGTTTGAAAATAGCTTTGCAAGCTGAAACAGTTGTCACAATTTTTTTTAAAATTTAATTTATGTTATTATTAAGTTCTGCAAGTATTTTTAGTTCTTATTATTGTGACAGCTGTTTCGGCGTATAATAATCAAAAGCGCACAATAATAAAAACTAAAATACTTGAATGACTTAAATTTTTTTAAATTTATAAAATGTGGGGTGTTCATTAAAAATAATCATTTTAGAAATAGCGAACCTACTTTGACAATTTCGTTCTAAAAATCAATAAACACCACTAAGCGATGTGTATTTAAAAATATAGAAAAGAAACATTTCATCGATGAAAACATGATATATATTCGGAGCAAGACTGTTTCGTTTCATTTCACATATCAAATCCGTCAAACCCTTCGGTGCAGTAGTTACCAGCGACACACCGGGAACAGGAACCCATAACGCCGCAGGAGTAACATCCACACCGTGTCACATACACTATACGTTATATACGCCAGAATCTCTCCTCTCAAGCGAGATTCTTTGATAAATCATCATCACCTGCCTAATCAACCTGTGGCGTGTTTGATCAATCAGCACACCGGTAGCAACCAAAGTGGTGCGGGAACAGGAGCACAGAATTGAGC
Organism: Halesus radiatus; assembly: GCA_022606495.2. Lineage (NCBI taxonomy): Eukaryota > Metazoa > Arthropoda > Insecta > Trichoptera > Limnephilidae > Halesus > Halesus radiatus. Next base: position 95,910 of record JAHDVE020010981.1, read on the forward strand.
GGAGGCGGCGCCTACGCCTTTGAGAATCAGAATTTGTTAGCGAGGACTTTGATCACAGAGAGAGAGAGAGAGAGAGTCTATAATGTATTAAGAGTTGACTGCTCATGCGGGATATGTTCTCCGGGGATAAATTTCTCCATATTCAATGAAAATCGATTAATTAATCCAATTTGTAAATTATTGTGAAGTAGCAAAGATTTAAGAGACTCCCTGAATACATTATTCAGTAAAAATAAACTAAACTCAATTATCTATGGCTTAAAGCCAAGGTAATTCCTTAACTGGAAAATTAAAATACTTCATTCGTAAAAGTCTAGTGCTTATACAAAGCATTAAACGATATAATTGAATACGAATACACTGCTAAAATAAATCTCAATCTCAAGAAACAGACCAAAAAGAAAACATGAAACAATAAAGGAATTAAAAATCATTGAAGAAGATAATATTAACATAACCTAAATGAAAGATGAAACCGGACAAAAGGACAGAAACTAAAAATATTTCAGTCGCATCTGGGACTCGAACCCAAGTCCTGTGCCTATCCGGGGCAACGCTCAACCGACTTAGCTAATGAGACAAGTTCAATTTGTGTCATCTTCATCGATATCATATCTCAAATTCAAGATTTGTGAATATTATCTTCCATTTTTAATCTCATATTATTGGCAACTATTTTTATGATGTTTACAAAGTTCTACCCGAACTCAATTGCAAACTTAAACAGTGTCTCGGATTTACATCCGACTTTTTATTTATATGAGACATCTATTGACTTTTTATAAAAGTCTAAAGAATTCAATTTTTAATTATTAATTATTTTTATTGAGATTTAAGAACCTCATCGTAATATTTCAGAAATTATTTTGGAAACAAATCATTCTTTTGATATAAATAAAGGTTTAACATTTTACATACAAATACAAACCGGTTTATAACGAGTTGAAATTTTAGAAATTAGAAAAAGTGTTAATAGTCAATTTAATATTATTTATTTTCAATTTCTAATTCAAATTTGTTATTTAACGTTTTATAATAATTTTTAATTAACATTTTTGATTAATTACTTACCGGCTATAATCAATTTTTGTTTATTTTTATAATTTGTCTATTCTTACATTATTGTGTTCTGTGTCCATCATTTGTCTATACTTGACATTATTATTTTTTAATATTCTTGTTGAAATCTTAGCTTTCTAAACATGTCAATATGTAAATATTAATATAGTGGTGATTACAAAGTAATTTTTAATTTTTTTTTTTAATAATGACGCCACAAAGCAATCTTTTGAAGAAATTATAAAATATGAAACATTTAGATTGGAAACATCCAACAGCATTATAGAATTTTTTTAAATCTCTCTCCGCATAAGTGGTCTGAGGAGGAAAATGATATGATGAATGAAATTGATATATTTTCCAACTCAACTATAAAATATCTTTTTATTTTATGCTATTTTACTATCATTTTTCGTGTCTTTTCTACTTTATAGTGTAATGAAGTTTTTTTTCTGTGCATTATTTTTATTTAAACGATTAAGAGATATTATGCATTAAAATAAATATCAACATGTTTCGAAAGCAATGGGTCCCTCATATTTATTTATTGTTGTTCCTTTGTTTTTGTTTAAATTTCTCTTTTCTAATTTAAGTACATTTTTTTTTAAACTAACTAACCACCACGCCGTTTCCCCACAGGGGTAGGCAGAGAGGACGGACCGCCAAACAACTCGATCTTGGCATACACTTCTTGCTTCATTCACATTCATACAACGCCTCATACATTCTCTTCTGTTATTCCGACTTCTGACATGGCCCGACTCGAGTATTTGATTCACTTGATCGTGCCATGTCTTCCTCGGGCGTCCCCGGCTTCTTCTTCCATTCACATTCGCGTCATATATTCTCCTTACACTCCTTCCTTCGTTCATTCGCTCTACATGCCCAAACCATCTAAGCGTCCCTTTCTTAATCTTGCTCACTACGCTTACATCAGCCTTGCATTCTTTACGAATCTCAACATTTTTCACTCGATCATACATGGTTTTACCACACATTCGTCTCAGAGATCTCATTTCTACAGCATTCAGTCTACTTTCATCCTTCCTCTGCCAGTTCCATGCCTCACTGCCATACATCAAGGTTGGTATCAGCACTCCATTGTGGACTGCTAGCTTCGCTTCCTTGGACAACTTTAATTTTGTTTATTTTAACTAACTAACCATCACGCCGTTTCCCCGCAGGGGTGGGCAGAGAGGACGGACCGCCAAACAACTCGATCTTGGCATACACCTCTTGCTACATTCACATTCATGCAACGCCTCATACATTATCTTCTGTTATTCCGACTTACAATTACTTACCCGCTCTTATCACTTATTGCTAATTTGTGTCTATTTTTACCTGTGATTATTATTAAAAGTATATTTTGAATGGTTAAGAAATATGTTGATGTTTATTTATCAAATAATTGTTTATACAAAATATCACTTGATAATTTAATTTATTTTTGTATTCAATACTCACGTATATATCCAATACGAATGATGAGAACATTTTGTACCTAAATTGACCTAGCTTTACGTTTCTTGCTTTTTTGCATTACCTTTCCTCACTCTGTTGAATATTCCTCGCAAACAATAAATAATGTACCTCCATAAATCAATATTTTGAAATAAACAAAGAGAAGCACTTTAATCTCTTACAAAATTTGATTTCTTAGCGTTGAAATATGTAATATTTGGATATTTATTTCGATTATCCTCTGTAGAGTCTAGTTCTAAACTCGTTTTAGCCAAAAAGTGAAGATACAATGTCTTGAATTTAAACAATCGATATAATTTGATAATTTGTTAAATATTTGGTAGATTGGAAAGCTGCAAAGAGAAAAAAAATCCTTGGACAAAGTTTGTTATGTTTAATGAAATTCAAATGAAGTCATTAATTACAATGTAATTTTAAAAATATTTTCCATATTGGATACAGCACAAGAAATAATATAATTGAATTATAAGCATATACCATATAAATATATAGATCGTATACTGCTCGATCATAATATTTCCTTTGATGTCGGATACTCCTGTAATGCAATATAATGTTAGCAAATTAATTTTCAGAAATCTCCATGTTCGGCATACTTCACAGCGATATGTAACAGGCTTTGCTTTGATATAAAATTCAACATCAGTTGTGCATATCCATCTATACACAGCTAAATACATGATTATCGAAATTTTATTATCAGAGGCAGGATTAACAAAGGGAAAATAACATCCGAGAAATGTCAGTAATTAGCAAAACAAAGGCAAACATATTGATTAATTAAATAATTATTTTGGGTGGCAGAAATTGCCGCCAAGAAATATGGCAACCCAATGTAATACGACATAAACAACAAATATGAATATACCTCTGAATAATGACGATGACTTCACTAGTTTTCCATCAAAACACGATGCAAAATACACTCACTACCTTTTCTCTACAATTTTTTTTTATTAATTGTTTTTGTGTTTAATTCGTAGATTTTAGTTTTTTTTAATATTATGTAAATCGAATTACATATAGAAAGAAAGGGTTTTGAGTTAAATTTACTTGAACAATTTAAAATTAATAAATGAACGAATATAACATCAATTAATAAAGTAAGGAAAATTATTTATTAACCATTCTCAGTATGTTCACACTACCAAAACAATATAAGACATTTAAATAAAGCAATTACGAAAACATTGTCATTTAAATACGGGGAAAACACAATATAAATGTAAAAACTTCACAGAATAAAGAATTTTAATTATTTTCTAACAAAATCGGTTTTACCGATAATAAATAATTATTTTCGACACCCGCCCAAATTAGAATTGGGTGGGAGTAAATAAAATCATATACATAAGTCGGACACAATGTGGATTAACCGCAGTTTGAAAATGGCCTAGAGCTCCGAAACAGCTGTACAAGTATAAGCAGCAACTTAATAATAACATTATTAAATTTGATTTACATCAAATTTTATAAAAATACAAAATTCTGTTAAACTGTATCTATTATTTAAGTTCTTGTTTACACACCTCACCGTTTAGCAAACGAATATACAACAAGCGATATCAACATTGTTAACATACCATATTTAATGTTTAAAACTAACACTAACAATTTTTCATGTCAAAATATTGTTTCTCATAACATTCAACTATTTTTTGTTAAGTCTAATTTGTAAACCATTGTAATAAGAACCATTGTAACTAATTATTGTTGTATGCAACCATCAAATAAATAAATAAAATAAATTTAACACTTATTTGTATTTGTTTGCAGAGAGTTCTTATTACTGACACATTTTTAAATGGTAAATAAATAAAAAAAAACATGGGGCTGATTAATCTATGTCTATAATTCATATAAATAACGAAATTTAACCTTGGTTAATACATATAAAATATAATACAATAATGAAAGTTAATTTAAAAAAAATTAAATTGTTGTCTATTTACTTATTGTCCGTGAATCATAACACTCGTAACCTTTTCCCGTCAATTGTCAATTAATTGATAAATTACATTCGACCGAACTGGTCTAAAAAAATAACTAATTTATAAATAAACGGTTTTTCTCACTAAACAACATAATAAAACAAATATTAATTCACCTAATAATATGACTTTTTTCTCTCCTGAACATGGGCTCTCTCTTTGCTCAAGTGGTGAGAGAACTTTGCGTTTCCCATCCACCAAGCTACATCAGTATCTCAATCATTTTAAGTACAAATCATCACGTCTCTGGAACGAAAGGTCCTCCGACGCACGGAATGCTACCTCAAAGCCCATTTCCAAGGCAGAAGTGTAGAGTTTATTTTCTTCTTTTCACTAGCATAAAAATGGTTAATTTCAATACACTTTGATTCCTTCCCCTTCTCTCTCTTATCCTTGTCCTACCCAAGACGTTAATTCTAAAATATTTATATATTTTTGAAAAAATACATTTGTTTAACTCTTTTCACACATAACGTCATTATGTCATACTATGTGAATAACACTGCTTCCTTACTACATCATGATTATTTTCCCAATAAGGGTTGGTTCGTAGAAATTGCCAGGAGGCAATAAATCCGCCCATACTTACCTACTTTCATCATTTCTTGTTAATTTTTTTTAATGATTGAAATTTGTATATTCTTACATTATTATTATCTATGTATATCATTTGTCTATACTTGTCATTTTTTTTAGTATTCTGTGTATCCTGATGAGGAAAGCTTCGCTTTCGAAACATGTTGATATTTATATATTAAAAACGGTGATATAAACAAAGCAATTAAATTATTAATATCAACATGTTTCAAAAGCAAAGCTTTACTAATCGGGATATGAAATAAAGTATATTAAACAGTGGTGGAAAGAAAATACTTCATATTAATTTATAATATTTTATAATAATTATTGTCACCAGGACGTAATGATACAAGGACAACTACTAAGCTGTAGTGGTGTGCATGTGACCCGGTCTGTTGCCCAAAAACTCAATTACGACCTATTTCCGCGGAGGTGAACACGATCCTCCTTTTAATTCGACCAAACTGAGCTGCGGCGACAGTCAACCGCGGGCTGTTTGACGAGCTAATGTGCGATGGACAAGCGTACCAACTTATATCAGTAAATTCTGAGAAACGAAATATTTATCTATATATATTCATTGATTTGTCATCATCGTCGATATTTCGAACTACACATAACTATTTTAGAGTCCTCAATTTAAATAAAATCATTAAAATAATAAATTGTTACGAATTCATAAAGATTATTTCGATTCAACAATTTCCACAAAAATAAGTAGCCGACAAGATCACGTGACAAATTTGAAATCTCTAAATTTAAAATTAGTATTTCTCAACTCCATTACACCTATCGAGGTATACACATTTTTAATGCCCTCCCGTATAAAATCAAAAAAGAAAAAATTGAAATTCTTTCAAATCACAAATCAAACAATTATCAGATAACTCCAACAGGAATTGCAAGTTTTAATTTCTTCTCGAATTTTTCAAAACTCTTGTATGTAAATTAGAAAAAAAAAATTATATCTAGAAATATTGGATCAGGCCTTTCGAAATATGACTAAAATTAAAATGTATTATGTTTATATCTTGTATGCGCCTTATTATTGAATTTCTTTTATCATGTACTTTTACTCTTCTATTTTTACTACCATCCTTTAATTAAGTGACCAGTCAAATGTCACGCCCAAGTCTTTGGTTGAAGTTGTGTTCAATAGAGCGATGTTATTTACGTGATACGTATTTGAAATTTTATTTCTGTTCTTTGTTAAGGAAATTGCAGTGCATTTATTTTCATTACAATATAATTCATTAAGCGCACACCATTCATGAAGCAAAGTCTTTTTGCAAATAGATGCAATCTTCAATTGATGTGTTTTTTCTACACAACTTGAGGTCATCGGTAAATAAATGATATTTTGAACATTTAATTCATAGTACTCTGTCGTTAATAAAAATTAAAAACAGCAAGTGTCCAAGATGAGAGCCCTATGGAATTCCCGATCTTGCAGTAAAAAGATCTGCGGAGTACCCCCTATAACTACTTTTAGTTTTCTTTCAGTTAAGTAACTCTCATACCATTTTAGAGTGTGTCTATTTATGCCAAACCTTTCAAGCTTCTTAATTAGTAACGATTGATTCAACTAGTCGAATGCTTTGCAAAAATCCGTGTAGATGACATTCACTTGTATTGTGTTTTCAATGCTATCGCGGACGTAATGGGAGTATTCATGAAGGTTTGTTGTAGTGGAATGCCGAGGGAAGAAGCCGTGTTGCTAGATGATAATATATTTACTTACTTGAGCGAATAGTCAGTCATATATTATTGACTCGAATAACTTTCCCATGCAGTCACTCAAAATGCTGGATACTCCTCTTATTTGATTTATTTGAACCAGGTTTTAATTTGGTTATCGAAATCATTTAAATTTTCTGTTTTTCCATCGCTTGTGGAAGTGAATTATAGAGCTTAATGAAGAGTTATTTATAGTTCCTTTGTCCATATTACGATACTTCGATTATTTTTTAAAAATATTTTGGTGCTTACTTGAAACTCGAGGATGCAGGAATAGTTAATACCAGAAGTTTACTCACCTGAAAATAAAAATTTAAAAAATTAGAATACTAAGGAAAGAAAAATAAAGATAAAATAAAATAACAGAAGAGAACATAGGCTAGCAGATGATAATAGCAGAATTGATCAACAAGTAGTAAGTTACCCCTAAGTATCAATTTAGTTGACTCGATTAGAATCGTTTCTATTTTGTCGGTTAAGTACATTGCGCGAGCACCTATGTAGTTAGGTGGGGGCTATTATCGCGCTATTTGGATACGCACACAATCAAGCTTTACTATAAATTGCACGTGTGGATGGCACTCGTCAATTTTCTCAGGGCAGTAATTCGGTTACCATTTATCACCGTTCTTGCTATTGGCTATGTGGAACATATGCAAAAGAGTTGTTGAAAGCCCTCAATCATTGCACAAGCTTTCAAAAATTTACTTTTTTTTATGAATTAATATAAAATTTTATGAATTAGTAGGAATTAATATAAAATTTTATGAATTAGTAGGAATTAATATAAAATTTTATTGGAAAAACTTTTTGAAGCTTATAAACCTCATTATAACATTTGATCATTGAAGACACAGTAAATAAAAAAAGGTAACGGTTGCATCTGGGACTTGGTCTATTCGAGACCTGGAACGCTATTCTGATTATTTTTAAGGAAGATTCCTTATTTTTTTCCTTAGGCTTAAAGACATAGTAAAAAAATCCTAAACAGATTGTTAAGAGATTATTCGAAAACACAAATTAATGAAATATCTTCAAGTGACACAAGGTTTTGAACAAAAACTTTTAAAAACAATTACATTATATTATAATGCATTGTAACAAATTTTTATATTATTTTTAAATATTTTAAATACGCCTTTTCAAGCAGTATTACGTTTTGTAAAAAGGTACCTACCTCACCAGATAGTAATGACCTTCTTTTGTCACTAATTCTAAGTTAAATTTTTCGTCGTGGTTAATCTATGGCGACCGTAGAGGTGGGTCATTTCACTTATTTTACAAGCTCAGTTCCAATTCCGAGTTCAGCCACACGGACTCGATTCTTCGGACTCGGTCCTTCATTCCATTCGGTCCGCCCGGGTCTGCCCCGTTCCGGAAGCAAAAATCGTTAATATTGAATAGTCCACCGCCTTCGGAATCGGATTAATTGGACTCAGTCCGGCCGGAACGACTCTCCTCTATGTCGCGCCTACCGTGAATTGCCAAATAATAATAATAATACTTTGATGATTTGTATAGCGCCGTTTTTGTGAAAAATCACCTCAAGGGCACTGTACAAATACTACTTGCTGGGGTTTATCTTATTATGTACATATACAGAAAACGTACTTACCTGGTCCTTACCAGGATTTAACGTTTTAATCTGGAGTGCTACGACACTTAAATTACAATGTTTTGGACTGAGATGATATGACTTCGCACGCACAGGACACATATATTAGAAAACACTGCACATTGCATGACATTGAAGTTACTGTTTAAATCCCATTTGTCATTGATATTATATACATTAGAAGGTTATTGGCAAAAGAAGAGTACTTATTTATTTGAAACATGATTTTATTTGAGATTTTTGATAATAATTATTTACATTTACAAATATTTATAATTATTTATTTATTGGGTAACTTAACCATTCATGGATATGACTGTTCGAAGAGATGAGTTTTGAGTTTTGCTCTGACTTCTAAATATTGTGAACTACCATGCCGAAAATGTCAACATCTGTATAATATTTAATAATGTTTACTAACTAATAATGTTTAATGTAACTTGAGTTTAAATAATGAGTTTTTCTCTTGTTAAAACTACGCATATAATTGATATTTAAAAAAAATGTTATTCGCCTAATAACGGCTGACAGCTCTCATCCGAAAGAACCGGAACAGCAGTTAAGCAAGAAGTTTTTAAGCCTAAGGAAAAAGATAAGGAATCTTCCTAAAAAAGAACGGGAATTACGCTCCAGTGATCTTCCAACTCACCTACCATTTTGTAACCCTGAGATTAGTTAATATTATCTTTAATAAGTAAGTATTACGATGAGATTTATAAGTTTCAAGAAGTTATTCCAATAACATTGAAGTTCAAAATCTTGTTAATACTCTTAGTTGAGTGTTTACTTTTGATTGAAAAACATGTATTAATTTAGAATGCCTTAACTAACAATTTTTTTTGGATTTTGCGATTTTTTCGAGTTACTACTGTTTTCCCATGAACAGAACAAACTACCGTTTCAGAAACAACTAAAACAGGACACTGGAGGCACAACAAATAACAATATTAATTATTTCCAAGGTAAATACGAAAGGTCGGCAATCTTCACAACAATAATCCACTGATCTTTCAAATCTTAATCGGTAGAAGTAAATTAAGGTCCTGCCGAATGTCGGAGGTTTAAACAGAAAGTTTGGCGTACTTAAACGGAATGGAGATGAAAGGGAAAATATTAAATTTGGAGAGATGAGCAGATAAGGAAATTCAACGTCCTAAGATAGCTAACTAACCATGATGCCGTAGGCAGAGAGGACGAACCTCCGAATAACTGGATCTTGGCATAAACTTCTCGCCTCATTCACAATCACACGTCGTCTAATACATTATTTTCTTTTCTTCCGACTTCTGACATGGCCCGACTCAAATATTTCATTCACTTGATCCTGCCACGTCTTCCTCGGGCGTCCCCGGCTTCTTCTTCCATTCACATTCGCGTCATATATTCTCCATACACTCTTTTCTTCGTTCATTCGCTCTACTTGCCCAAACCACCTAAGCGTCCCTTTCTTAATCTTACTCATTACGCTTAAATCAGCCGAGTATTATTTACGGTTATCAATATTTTTCATACGATCATACATGGTTTTATTACACATACGCCCCAGAAATCCCATTTCTACAGCTTTCAGTCTACTTCCATCCTTCCTCTGCCAGTTCCATGCCTCACTGACATACACCAGGGTTGGTATCAGCACTCAATTGTGCACTGCCAGCTTCGCTACTTTGGACAATTATTCAGATTTATTTTTCATAAAAACAATTTTCATAAAACCGATTTTTTTCATTTTCCCGCATGCAGGACCAGTCTTAGGATAAATTCTCGAAGTCCCCGTATTTGTGCGCAATATAATGAACAATTTCACAATATGAACATTCTCCACAATACCCTTTCAAAATATCGAACCGAAGTAATACGTACGACCATAAATTGATGCATGAGTATAAAATGTATCTAAAGCATCTCCTATCCTGATCCTATCTTCCTCTTCCTCTCCCCCCTTCCTTCTTATTTTGATTTTTTCTAATAAAACATCTGTACTTAACCACTGGTAGCATAAGAAACTTTGTTGGCTTACGGTTTGTTAAACTTCTTCTGTATATATATCTGTATTAAAGCTGTTTGTTTCTTACAAATAAATAAATAAAACAAACATAGGAATTTCGAAAAAGTTATTCATCTTTTCACTTGTACTGTCACTTAGAATCACCTCTCGAAGTTACCGCACTTTACCCTGGACAACTTATATATAAAGGTAATACTAGTAGCTTTAAAGGAAATCCGGAGATAATAACAACCAACAGATTCGTTATTTTCATACAATAGGGCTTTTCATGTGAATTGATTCACGTTTTCCATATGGTCGTCAGTTTCCCAAAGGCTCGCCTGTTTGCCAATTTGTTTCCACTTGGTCATGATTTCTTCCAAATCTCGCGACGCATTCATGCATTAACCTTATCCCATTCATAGGAATAATCTTTTTTGGGATGAATCTAAAAATAAGTGAAGACTTTTTTTGGAAAAATGTATGATTTACCAATACCACGAATGATTAATTTATTTGACAATTTCGTAGACTAACCTTTTAGTATTATTTATAGTCCTGTTTCATTAGAATTATAATATCGATATATATACGAGTATAAACGAATATTTCTCTATGTGTCCTCGATTTTCTCGAAAGTTACTCAGCCGGCTTCGCTGAAAATATCACAGTTTTTTCTTGAGTTTGAATGAAATCCAATATAAAAATGTATTAATGTACAAATTCTACCTAATTTATATATCAAAACTAAAACATTAAAAGAAAACTAATCAATACACATCAATACTTGTACCACATTGAACATATCCAAGTGAATACCTCAGCACAGGTTCACCTAGTGAGGTGGTCACGACACATATAACACTTCATTCGCAGTATCACCTCTTCAAACCTACCTTTCACTCCACATTATAAAACACCATACAAAGCATACCTTTATTATACTTTTAAAAAAATATTGTGTTAAATGGTACTATATAATATATAGATATTGTAACAATGGGGAAAAGGGGAGAAGGACTAGACAGTGTAAGGAAGGAGGAGAGGATGGCCGCCAATGTAATAATAGGGAAATGAATGGGTCCCTGCGTTGGAGACCAGTGTTACAAGGGGGAAAAGATGGACTCGACAGTGTAACACGGTAAGAAAGGGGGCGAAGAGTGCCGATGAAATGCAGGCAGTTTAACTCACCTCGAGGCCAGAAGCAGGGCTGATCTCAGGTTCCACCGTGGTTAGCTCAGCTGGTAGGGCATCTCATCTCCTATCTCAAAGTTGTATGGGCGGCCGCAGCCTTATGCCGGGGAAAGGTAACTAACTACTCGAATGATGAGATGCGTGCTTTCTGGACAGGGGTTTATTTACAGGACAACATTTACAAGTAATTACATACGGGGTTTCAAATCTAGGGGCTGATTCTACTCTAAACTGTTTCTTAATAATCTCTCTATCTGAGGAATCTCCGACCGGACATGTTGTGCAAGGGCACAATTATTAACAGCACATACAAGAGAGTGAATTAAAATCTGCTTACATGGCGGTCGTCGACAGCAGTCACGATTCCGTTGGTGTAAAGTGTGCAGACTAGGAACTCTGGATTTTACACGTACAAGGGTATACAGGACACAGCAAGTTATTACACTAGTCACTGGCTTTAATATTTATGTGCAATGCTGAGGTAGCAAGGCGTTTATAAAGTACTGACGCAATTACGGACGGTTATGTGCCAAAAGCCACGCAGCACGCAGCTGATGGCTCTGAGTCTGGACTAGGAGTTCGAGCGTTTGCTCAGTGCGAGCTAACGCCGTCCAGCGGCCGGAAATTATCCCGTACGCTGTCTCATTGGTTAATCATGATGGTGTCCGGCGAGACGTGCCGACGAGCGGCTAGATTTATCTTAATTTAACTAGCGGCTAGAAGTATTATTCTTCCAACGACTAGAATCTCTTCATTGTGTTACATAACAATATAAATAAATAAAAATACATACATACTTATAGATTATATAACAAAAAAATTGGAAAAGGAATCATAATGCCTCAGTTAGTTTTAGTAAACAAATTATCGGTATAATCATTTATTGTAAACTTCGCAATTTTTACTTCTGTTGTCAAACAGCATCGTATGAATGTTGATTGTTTTAAAATGCCAGATAACCAGGTTATAAAGTAATATTGTTTCATTTAAATAATCATTTGTAAAACAGTTACGAATACAAATTCGAGTGTTTTCTACGAACACTTCAACTAAAATTCAGCTCGTAACCTCCGAATATAAAGTCAATCGACTTTTTTCATTACTTCGGAATCATGTTTGACGACGAAGCAAGCTAAATTTTATCAATTTATAAGCCGGCGAATTCTCTTTGAGTTAGAAAAATAGGTTAAATTATGTCGAGGAAAAGTTTCGCAGAAAAATCAACATAATCACGGTACTTGGTTTGATGGGAAAACCCACCCCGTTACATACTGTACATCCTGACAAATCCGACAGGGAACATTCTTGTAGGAAGGTGGTGGAAGGAAGGTAGTGGGACTAAGGTAGTGAGATAAGAAGCAGAGGTAGAACGCGCCGGTCATTACGAATTCAGCCAGAGTACTATAAAACTTACGGGGTGGCCAAGTTTCCAAGGAAGGCGAAGGCAAATAACACAATTACCCTGCAAAAGATGTGAACCGCAATTGGAACGGCGAAAAAACATCAAAAGAATGATGTAGGCAAAGGGTTTTCTTTCCCAGAAGGACGCGCGATAGGGAAAACAGGGCTATTTTTGAAATCTTGGAGAAACACAAAAAATCACAGGTTTTGAATTTTAAAAAGAGATGTAGCTATCAGAGGCGGTCGATGACTTTCTTGAAAAGAGCTGTATCACGAACAAAATTAAAATAAATAAAAAGGGATGCTGGACGAAAGGAGTTATCAAAAGTACGTCATATGATATCGCAGAGCAGCACTGTCCGAATTTTAGAATTTTTTTCGTCAATGGGCGAAATACACATAAGTAAGCAGAACCCATTACCTCAGTATTAAGTAACTTTATTAGTAGGTTAGCCAACAAAGATCAAATATATTCATTAATAAGACATCATTATCTTCTATGTATATATAAATCAATGTACGTTTGTTTGTTTGTCCTCGATGTTCTCGAAAATTACTATTCCGGTTTCGCTGAAAATAGCAGTTCTTATTAGTGCCGGAAACGTTTAGAGAGTAGTAACTTTAAACTGTTGCTATAAAGTTTTAAAATTAGTATGAAAAACATTGAAACCGCCATGTTTTATTTAGGTTAGCCCATAGATAAAACACTCTAGTTAGCCACAGATTACATATCCAAAAGAAGAAGGTTTTTTGGGTAGAATATTTTCAAAATGGAAAACACGAGTAGGTATCCACTTAAGAACTTTATGATTTAGATATATTTTGAAAAAATAAACGTTTGGATTGAAATAAAATATTCAAATTAATGTTTCTTTATTTGGAGATAGTTACTTTCGCAGTCAAATCAATTATGGCACCCTAATAACAAGCGAAAAATCCCGAGCAAGGCCGGGTTCAGCTAGCGATTAATATTATTTTATGAGTTTTCAAAATTAATTTTAAATTCTACGGACAGAGAACTCACAATAGTGTATTAGTCTAGGGTGCCCTAATAAGGCGTAACAGGAAGTAGGAAAAATAATGTTAACATAATTTATGTGTAATTGATACACCAATGGGGATTTTTAATTAATATGTAATTGCATGTTATAAAATTACAAACGAAGTAAATAGAAAGTTGTGATTCATTTTATCTATCAGGTAAATAGGAAGACATTATTTTAATTACCTTTTAAGAAAACCAAAATTCATATAAATTTGAAGTAATAGGGTGAAATTATTATTTTTTTTATAATAAGAAATTCCAGTACAATGATTTTGATTTATTTTTATCAATGTTGACATACCAAAATATTAAATTAAAAGTCCGTTATCATAGTTAAGTTAAATCTCAAAGTTTTATTTTTTTTAAAGCACACCAAAACGGCCGAGATCCGAGCGGTGATCGCATGATGTCCCACAAGCGTCATGCGGCCACACCAAATGAATTTACACAAAATAATGTAGGCGCGAACAACCGCGTGACGTCGTTCCAATGGTACCAATGAAACAGGGCGTTTTGATGAGATGGTTTTTAAGTCACATTTAAAAAACGATTTATAAATTCAACTTATAAATATATACACAATAACATCCATATAATCTGAATCGGCGTTTGTTGATCTATATGAATATAAATATATATATATATATATATTCATATAGATCAACAAACGCCGACTACAGTTTTTAAGACATAATAATTTTCAGGGGAGATCCTTATTATTAGGGTGGGCAGGTTATACTCGGTTATTTTTCAGCGTGAATATCTTCTAAAGAGCATACTATGTATAAAATATTAATTAAAAATATATCGATGATTACGTTGAGATTCTGTGGGTCCCAAAGACTGCGATAGGCTGAACATGTTGATAGAATACCAGAAATGATGATCAAATGGGCCAGTGGAAGCGACCCGGAGGCATACCGAGAAAGAGGTGGATAGACTGCGTGGAAAAGGATTGGAGCAAGACGGAAAGGACTGAGGAATGGAGGCGAATGGACCGAGGCAAGGAACCGCAGCCAGTGGAGAGCGTTTGCATAAGAGGCAAATTTCCACCCTGGGATGTAGATAGAGATGATAATGATCAGTGACGGTTCGTGGTCCATCTTATTGGAAGTCCAATAGGTTAAAAATAAGACAAAAAAATTCCCTCATCTATATCCCATGTTAGTTTTTCCCGAATTATACATATTTTTCAAAGCATGTAAAATAATTTCACCATAAAACTGCACTAGAGATTAAATGGTATGTGGTCAATAAATATAATATCGTATGTTATGCAAATTGTTTTAAATCCGGAAATCATAATTTACGCAAGAAACTGGCCGTTTTTTTTAATATAAAGAAGTAACAACTTCAGTAATTAAATTAAACTTAAAAAACGATAATCGCAGAAAAATCAATTGATTCTTGTCAAATACTATACCATACGAATTTGGTGTTAACACATCCCATAGGCGCTGCGCTCCCGGGCAGTCAACACATTCCCAAGGTTTGCACGTTTTTACAGTTTGCCACTGAAGCGTCACGAGTATGCTTTATATTAACTATTTCTTAGAACAGAAAGTCCTATAGGTGTTGAATTGATAATCCACGTATGGGATTTATTACAAACTCGCTCTCTGGCAGTATTAAAACGTACAGGTGGATTGTTTAGCAAAGAATAATAACAGCTCGCTGTTTAATGTGTGGTAAAATTATAATGCAAGTGTGTCTTATTATCTGATAATAATGCAAAAAAAACGATAATTTGTATTTACATATTTAAGGATATTGTGGGCTGTGAGAAATTTCAAACTTATGGGATAAACTGACAAAATGAGAATTTTTTTTTTAAAAAAACACAGTAGATTCAAATTTATAGATGGAGAAATATTACATTAATAAAATTATGTACAATAATAGACTGGCTTGGAAATAAGTTTTTCAAATCTATTACCTACTCATCGACAAGACTTTCTGATGGGATTAATGGAGGGGTTGTCCTATTGTGCAGAATTTTAAACTTGCCAAAAGGCTTCCGAATGCTACTAAAAACATTGCAAATATTTCAAAATAAAGCCATTCAGTTAGCCCTGGGTGCCCCAAAATGGATTAAGGTTTTCCAGTTACATCGAGATTCGGAAGTTCCCCTCTTAAAGGCATATATATATATATCTTGCTGAATCCGACCATCGGGAATATTGCACCATGAAAATACATCCATAAATAGCACAGTCAATGGAATGCGGAAGAATCAGCCCACATATCAATATCAATTCTCACATATCAATTTTGGAAGAGTTGAAATCCAAAATACGCTATCAACTGTCTGCCTACAGGGTATCCTCAGATTATTTGGACATGTTGCAAGCCAAATCGAGAACTCCAGTCTGGAGAAGTCACTGGCAAAGTGGAAGGCAGGAAAAGCAGAGGAAGGTCATCGATGCGTTAGGGTGACCAAATTTCGCAGGTGTCCGGAATGTCAGTATCCGCACCTCTCCATGCAGCGTAGGATTATGAGAAGCGGAGGATCCTTATACAACAGAGAGATTGGTGTGGGGTTCACGATCTTCAGCAAGTAAGAAGCGAGTCACGAATAAGAAATATTTTCAGGCAGCAAAAAACTCTTTGGTAAAAACAAACTATAAAATTCACCATTTTGGAAGTCCGGGGAGTTAAATTGGCATGATACACGATATGCCAATTTGACACAAAGTACTTGTTCTACCAACTATCTAAGGATAAACTCATTCACTTCGAATGTCGCAACACAGAATTACCGATGTAAACCACATTCGTGTCCGGGTCGTGCCTAGCCTTCAATAATCAATCTGCAGAAAGGGATGAGAGGAAAGGGTAGCGAAGGCTGGAAGGGTTGGGTAGATGAAGGGTAAGGGTAGCCAGGTAAAAAACCTTCCACGAATAAACGAATGCGACCACTGTATCGACAATCGATGTATCGGTAAATTGACGAAGGTTTTCCATGTAGTTGATCCACTCCAATACCTATAATATATATAACACGTTTAAATAGTAATTGCAATTTGTTTTTAAATTTATTCAATTATTAAAAAAAGATTACAGGAATGTAATATACATACTATTTCAGGGTATTTGTTACATTTGAATTAACTTTTCTTTTACACAATAGATGTTATATTCATTTCTAACACTTTTTAGATAAAAGTAGTGCCTAACAGAAAAAAATATTATAAGAACAGTTATTAAGAAATAGCAGAAGTATAATATTATTTGTATAGTTATACTTAACCTGCCTCACTAGGAGAACCTGTATTGAAGCAGAATTTTTAGCAGATTATATGGCGCACTTTGTCTATGGTTTACTTTAAAATATAGTATATAAGTTCCTATATAGGAACTTGCTATATTAATTTACCAATATTTTCCGTATACATACAATACAACAACGTTTTACACAATTATTGAGTTAAAAAAAAAATTATTACTGGATTTCTAATAATTAAACATAACAACGATCAATAATGTTAATATCTTGTTAAACTTATAAACATAGTAAAATATTACGTATGTATATGTAGATAATGCATTTTTACTTAACACAAGTATTGATAAACATTTAGAATTTGTAAGTAAAAACACAGTAAAAACAGAAAAAGCATATTTTATTCTAACAGATATTGTTAATTTTCACAAACTTTATTGTAATGATAATATAGAATGAGTGCCTACGAGTGTTTTAGCAAAAAAAAAATCAGTACTTTAGTTTTTACTGTAAATATGCTAAAGGTTAAACAAAACTCGACCCTTCAATCTGGAGAATGACTCCCACGTAATTACTGTATTTTTACTTACCATTGCAGTATACTACGGTAACAACTGCCAATGACAGGGCGTTTGGGTGAGGGCACCAGTAAAGGCTGGATCATTAGAACTTATCTAAATTTTAACAGTTCGTTCATTGTCTCGAATACGTAGATTTTACAGTTGTACAAACGTTCCTCGCGCTAATACTGCTAAAAGAAAGAATATGTTTCAGTATATGAGTGTGTGAAATTAAAAGAAGGAACTGATGACTATTGATCCTAGAGTTGTAAAAAAAGTCAACAGATGTCCCATATAGATAAAAATCGGGCACTTATATACGAGACACAATCTAACGATTATAAATAAATTCAGGCAGAATATTGTAGTTATAAAAAGGTGGGAGACAAAAAATATATGGGATTTAATTGAGGATGATATTGACAGTTCTTAGAAGTCTAAGTATGATACCGATGAAAATAGCGGTATAGATTGGGGTAGCCGCAGCTCTATGGATATACCACGAGGTCCTGGGTTCGAATCTCAGCTGCTACCGTTATCTTTTTCTTTTCTGTGTCTTTTCGGCTTCGTGTTTCGATTTGGGAGCAGTTAATATTATCGTCGATGATTAAAAAGAACTGATGACTCATGATTATTTATAATTTTACAATTGATAATTCAGGTGGAATTAGATTTTAATATGTATTTATTTATTAAGGCGCCCATCGGTCTATTATATACTAGATACTTTGGAAAAAAGAAGACAGTCAACTGACTTATGATTATACAAAATTATTCACAAACAGCTTGAAACCACTCATTTTCTAAGTAGTATTCACATCAAAGTTAATAATGGACAATATTTAAGGAGACAAACATTTTATCTTGATTGATGTAATAACAATATCGTCTATTTCAATGCAATGTCTCGAATGTGTGGATTAAGATCATTCCTAGCCATGAAATAACAAACACTATTTTTAATAAGAGTCAATGCCATACTCCCACAAATATAAAATTTAACTATAATCACGACGTTCACCAACATAATGCAGGACAACACCACAAACTACACATATCAAAAATACACTTTACAAAATACGGACTGAAATCATTGCTTACACCAGCTATAACAAGTTAGCTGAGGAATTGAGACATGTGTGCGCTTTGGAGAAATCTCGAAATAATGTTCTGAGATCATGTTTAAAAAAATGCTATTTGGAAAACCATTTATCATAGATACCAACTCTGTTCTGATAACCTTCCTTAAGCTTTGCATAATTCTGATGTAGGTATATTTCTCTCTTGTAAAACGTTATTGTGTATTTCTATTGTATCTATATGTTTCGAGCCTGTACATTAATTACGTTTTAACGTTTATGTGTTGAGACGGCAATTTAATGCGGTGTAGTGTAGTGAAGTTTACAACTTACCCACCGTCTTACGTCAATGTTGTCGCGAGGGTATCTTAAGAAAAGAAGGATCTCCATTTGATAATTTTATTAAACCACGCGTACAACTTTAGTTATTTGGAAGGTTAAAAATCGAGCAATGTGAAGCTATGTAAATGCAACAGACGCTGCTCGAACGATGTGTCCGACTCGAGGTAAGGCAAGGAAGCGAATGATCAGGACGCTCCGAGAACCACGGAACCTAGCCCATCGTTCGGCTTTCACGCATGTTACCATTTGAGCGAGAAGGAATATTATTCCAATAAATTTAAGGCTGGTACTTGCTGGCATATTACAACGTCATTTTCCTTTTGTTTATGTATATATTTTTTGTTTTTATATTTTTATTTACATATTTGCCTTGAAAGCTTTGATTATGTAGCAAAAATCAACAGTCCCAAAATGTGTTGAATTGATAACTCATGGGAATTCAACATTGTTGTATGTCTTAAATAAAAAAAATGTACAATCATATAGAATGTGACGATATAGATATCTTTACAAACAGTCCCAGATATTTAAAAAAGCAAATTAGCCGTCATCTATCAGGTCATAGAAAAAAGTGGAGTTATTAAAAATATTGTAACTTGCTTTATTTTTTTTTTCTCTTTCTCTTTCTATATCTTACATTGTGTTCTATATTAATTATACCTTATGGTGTTATTAGAGATGTTCTAATTGGATGCTTTATTTTTAATTTGTTAATACTCTGTAAATTTTTCTAAACAATAAATAAAACAAAGCCTTTGTTACAAACCACTAATTTATTGTATTTTTACGCCAACCGATTTCGATTAGATCAAGCTTCGTCAAGGCAAATATAATAACTAAATAATAATACAGAGTTATTGCATATTTAAATAGGTTCAGAAAACAATAGATTGAGACAGATATAATACAAAAAAGAGAGAAAAGAGAATAAAATATTAGCGGGGGAAAACACTTGAAAATTATTGTGTAAGAGAAAGACAAAAATAACATATATTATTATTCATAAATAGTAAACACAACAGTTAAATGTGGACATAATGAAGTCATTAAGAACATCCTATAATATACAAAACAGAGAAAAAATAATTTTAAAAATATATTAAGAACGTAAGTAAATAATAATTTAACTGATTGAGGATTGTTGCATAATATCTAATAGTTTCATGAATATTTGCATCAAGGAAGTAATGTCAATAAAACTAAACATATCAACAGAGCAAGTTTCATTCCCAGCATGATGCAATCTCTATTAACAAGAAATGTACTTAAAATTAGTACGAAAAACAACCACATGAAATGGAGTATGATAGAAGAAAACCTTATAGCTTAGATCCACTTATTTATTCTATATTGGAATGGCCGTATTTGGTGACCAGATCTGAATAGCCAGGTACTCCCTCTCCTTCCTCTCCCCCTTCTCCTTCATCTCCACAAGACCTTAAGCCTCACAATATACCCCAATTGGGGATGCAATAGTCTCACTGGCTTCAGACGGTTGGGAGCCGTCGGGACTCTTGTGTGGTATCACATAAAAAACGGGATCATCAGGCTGGTAAATTTTAATATAACTAGAGTATTTATAATAGTTAGAACAATGTCAGGTAAAAAACACTTTGCTTCCACAAAATTTTAAATATTTGTGACAAGATAGATTAAAAAACTTTTACAACCAAATTTTTAACCACA
The DNA here is from genome assembly GCA_022606495.2 of Halesus radiatus. Taxonomy (NCBI): domain Eukaryota; kingdom Metazoa; phylum Arthropoda; class Insecta; order Trichoptera; family Limnephilidae; genus Halesus; species Halesus radiatus. Next base: position 116,890 of record JAHDVE020010981.1, read on the forward strand.
AATTCATAATAAATACAGTTGTCAAATAACTCAAATAAAAGACGGTGACAATTTTGGTACATCTAAAAGTAAATGTTGGGTTTATCCTGAACGTCAATAATAATTGAACGATATAGATAAAGTGAGATCGGTTCTTACGCAGCACTGACCAGAAAACCCCTAGAAGATTAATCAATACCAATTCAAAAGAACACAGTGAAATAGTGAATAATTTACATAAGACTATGGACTCCCGGGCATCAGACAGGCCAATGAGATTGATTGTCTTCTTAAGGAAGAATTTCGATATTTGAAAATTTTTGATCAATTTCTTAAGAAAAACGTAAAAATTGCTTACTTCAGGCACACGCACACTCCCAAAACACACTTCTCTCTGTTCATATCTTCGGTGTTTCGCGGTACCAGCACACAGAACTGGTGTAAAAAGGGGTGAGAGAGCTTTTCTGCCTCTCGTGCCTAAAAAAGCACAGGAAAATAAACCGACAAGGATTACAGGATATAAATCAACAGAGCTTTGATGTGTAAAATAATGACGGGTGATAAATGCTAACACTGTCTTCGCTGAATAAGTATCGCGCGCCATTGAAAAATGTTTCAAAAATAGACGGGAGCTTCCCTCCGCTCCAAATGGAATGTATTAATTCAGTGGAAACAAGGTTTTCCAGCGAGTGAGCAATAAACGGGTGAGGGCGGGTGGCTGGGGGTGGTACTAAATACACCTCTAAGGGCGGAATGTGACGTAAAGTTACCAGGAGGGCATATAATCCGAGGAGATATCTAGAATCTACATACACGGGATGCGCGGGCCGTAAAATTTGCTTCGGAAGGACCGCCTAATTGCCACCTGAGACGAAACACCCAAGGAACCTTCTGCACCCTTGATAATTATTTCTCGGAATTTGGATACCGTAAGAAATTCGAGTAGGAAAAGATATACTCAATAAGTTGATAATTTACGTAACTTTCTAAAACGAAGAATAATTTTAATTTCTGTTTTTTTATAAAATTAATAATAATTAACTCTTATTAAATTAATAACAATTACTTCGTTTCAAACCACTGTATTTAATATGTAAATATCTACATGTTTCAGAAGCAAAGCTCCCCTCGTCAGGATATACAACATACCTACTAAAAATAATGACAAGTATAACAAAATAATAAGAAAATATAACAAATTAAAAGCACAAACAAAAATTAAAAATAAGTGAAAATAAATTGTTTTTAGGTATAAAATATATTAAATATTAAATACAGTGGTTTTAAACAAAGCAATTGTTATTAATTTAAAAAATATGATCCCACAAAGCGATTTAACAAATTGTGAATAAATAATAATAAATACCTTTATTCCGAGATGTGGGGAGGTTAGTGCAAGCTCACACGTCCCATAGAGAAAATACAATATATAAGCAAGTAAAAACATAAATAAGAATAGAAAGAAAAAAAAAATAAAACAAACAAACACTTTGTTTTAAACCACTAATTTATTTTTAAATCATCATCAACCGATTCGCTCATTACAAGCTTCGACAGGGAAAGGTTTAAAACAAAAACAAAAACATAGAATGAGCATATATATAGGTGAGATATACAAAATTTAATAAGAGGGAGACAAAATATAAACCGAACCAATGGAACAATGAAACTCAGATGTAATTAAATATTGGTGAAGATTCAAAAATAAATTAGTGGTTTAAAACAAAGGTTTTATTTTATTTAATAAATATGTCAAACCACAAAGTAATTGCTAGAATGAGAGAAATAATATATACATTAGTGATCATCATCGTATTGAAGATTATTAGGGCAATCTTAGTCTAATTGGCTTCGACACTCGAACCTAAGGTCTGATGGGATTTCACGACGAGAACATTTTTGGAGTTGTTAATTCTATTCCTCATTTCAGCAACCCCCGGTTCTTATTGAGGATGCAAACCCGAGAACTCGCCCTTCCACGAACATAGAGGAAGCACTGCAGTGCCTCGGAGGTCCGAACATCATACGGTACGCGTTATTGTATTGTACACGAAGCATTTCCATGGTTCTCTTTTTGAAACTGTCCTAGAGGTTGCATAAATAACAATGATATTCTCTTATACTCAGTATCATCCTGGTGAAAAACCACCATCCAGAATCGAAACTTTGCTTGAAATGACTTTGTGTTTGGTGACCAGATCTGAGTACGCAGGTATTCCCCACATTACTCTTCGTTATCGCCTTTCCCTCTCCATTCCCTTCAGAATCTTGACTATGTGCAGAAACGGGCGGTCCTTTTGATAGATTCGCCTATCTTAACAAATGGGTTGCAATCTTTGGAGCACAGACGTCGGGTGGGAATGCTGTCCTTGTTCTACCGGTATTTTAATGGAAGATGCTCCGAGGAACTAGCGTCATTGATCCCTTCGGCACCGGTGCATAGTCGGGAAACACGCCAAACGCGCGCCCAATATTTGCACACGGTTGACATTTGTCACATGAGAACGGGTCGCTTCTACGACTCGTTCTTGTGTTCAACAGCTCGGCTGTGGAATGATCTGCCGGCCTCTGTGCTTCCTCCATCCTATAACATGGGTCTCTTCAAGACCCAAGTTCACTCCTTCCTATCCTCTAAAAGACCCTCCACACAGCATCCCCAAAGATGACATAGGCCTTGAGGGAAATTATTTCCCTCAGGGTCTCCTGTGGAAAAAAAGAATCACAACATACTTCAATTGAGGATACCGTAGTCTCACTATAGATGTGTAATAAAGGCATTATAACGCATTTATATTACAAACATATGGTAGATAAACATTACCTTACGTTAACGAATACTCCTTTACGTTAAAGAATTATTTGAAAAACTTCTACTACAATCAATTATGTATTTTTACACCTATACATAATACAATATTATTACAAAGTATTTTAAAAACATAATAAAAATGTTTTTAATAGTGTTTTGTACAATGTGGAGTGAAAGCTAGGTTCGAGAAGGTGATACTGTTAATTGTTTCGTAAACGCCTCACCAGGAGAACCTGTCCTGAGGTGTACAAGTGTAAATGTAAAATATGATACAAGTATTGATGTGTACTCGAATTGGTAAGTTTAATTTAAAAATATTAGAGAGAATAAGAAGACATATGCTATAATATATATTATTAAGAAAATTATATTAAGTGGAAAGAGATGTAAGATACTATTAAGTAAATACGTTATTTTATGTGTTGAGTTGTGTTTGATTTGGTTTTATATCGTTTTAAAGTAAGTGAATACCTTAATTTTTGATTCGGCATTTTTTTTGTAAAATAATTTTAGATACTGTATTTATAGTTTTGTAGTTGTTTCAGAGTTGTGGGCATGCAATTATACAGTTTGATTTCATACTAATAACAGTGACTGTGTCCGTGTGAGGTGTGTGTTATTGGGATATTCAGTGTTTTATTTGTTGAGGATCTGATTTTTTAGGTGTTTTGATGTAGAATTAGAATGTAAAGTTTATGTTGGAAGAGGTGTCGTAAAACAGAATTGGCATACAGTTGTTTTATTGTCATGACATCTACCGTTTACAAAATTTTAAGTCTGTGTAGAACGGTACTTGAAGGAAGAGTTTAATTGTAGCTTTTTGTAATGTTTCTATTGGGTCTAATGCTATGTTCGATGCACTTTCCCTAGCCAGTCCGCCATGTATGATAATGGATTGACAAATAAGCGTAAAATGTTGCTTGTCTAATAATGGAGGACTAGTAAAGGAACTGAACCCACGACGCCCGAGTTGGAGCCAGGCGTATTTTTTGACTCAGCTACCAACCGGTTAAAAATATATATTTTTTAAGTATGTGCATAGTTTGAACATTTAGAACAATCTAGAGGCATTCTGCGAAAAAATTGTGTACCATAAACTAGGCTGAAATCATTTTAAAAGCCGTTTCCCAGGAGGTTTCCCTAATAAAAACGTCAAAATCATCAGACCACAAAGGAGGTTAATGCATAAATCCAACAACTACTCAGAAAGTCTCCTTTGCAAAACCTCAAACCAAACCTGTCTTAAATTCTGAACAAATTAATGAGAGGGGGGCGACTCCCATTGAACCGGGTGATTTATTCAAATGAGAAAGGGTCGAAAATCACTAATAAATCCCCTAACTACTTCTGCAAAATCAGCGGTCAATTAAAATTAGCATCGCCTAGCTCAGTGATTCCCAAAGTGGGTGATAACGCCCCCCTAGGGGGGCGTTGGAGGGATACAAGAGGGCGGTGAAAGGATGAAATGAGGAGAGAGGGCAACACCAATATTTTTTATAAAATTTCCTCATGAATTTGAATTGGTCGTGCATCGTCGCAAGAATCATGAAGAACAAATACGATTTTTTATAATTTATTGATTTATTAAATTAATTAATGTTTAATCGGGACTTGTAGTGAGGTAAACAATAGCGTACTGCATAATACGTAAAATACATTAAAACATTATTGAGAGCAAAAAGCAATCATAACGGAGAACAGGAGTGTTTAAAAGGTTATGGGTACAGAGTCGACCACAGAAATTAGATTTCTCATTTCTCAGTCCTAGCGCATATACTTAGATTTCATCACATTGTCGAGTAAGAACAAAAGTGTAAACTTTATTCATTTTCCTTTTTTTTAATTCCAGAGAAAAATACAATTATATTTTCACTTAACTAGAATGATGGCTTAAATAAATACATTATAATTTTATACAATTCAATTATTTTATTCCACCTCGTAGCTAATGGATTGCTTGCTATATTGTGTATGTATGGTGCTTAGCCAAAATGACAATACGAATATTCTTAAATTTAAAACTGCTTAACAAAGGAGTTATAAATACCACTAAGCTATATAATTCACTTTCACCGGCCATAAAAAAAAAATTAAAAAAAAACAGAAAAGGCAAATGATTTCAAAAAATTAAATCAAAACCTGGCTCAAAAAAATCAAAGAAGGGAAGTTATCCAGCATCTTGAAAACAAATTCGTAGGATCAGATAGAACAACAATCGATTTTAAATAAAACCTAGTCCACTTCGGCACATGAACCCCTAGTGAGGAGGACTAAGAAAAACATTACAAATTGTCTTATTAGCTTCGTAAAAATTTATTAACTAAATAAAAAAATATGTATTGAAACTAAATAAATAAATACAATGCATGTTAATCGTGTTGTCGTATAAAGTGTGTGCGTACTTGTTTAATTTGGACTGAGGCTGTTTTCCCGTTGATAACGTAAGAATAAAAACATGCTTGAAAAGTGGAGGGTGAGCCAAATAAATTTGGGAAACACTGGCCTAGCTCCTTTCCCGCCCTTGTTGCTTATTCATAGTGAAAACTCGGTGAATTTGCATGATAACGCGCCTCGACGATTAGGCAACCAATCAATTCCAATTATTATTGATATCGACGATAGGCTCGTGAGAACATGGCCTACGGTTGATTGGTTTTACCCCGATTTCCCAAAAAATTACATGTATTAAATGTACGCGAGCTTTAATGGAAAAAAATTATTCAATACTACAATTGCCCGCGTACGTTAAAATATAAAGAGTTCGACGTATTTCGCTATGCGAACAAACCATATTTAGTACCATTAAAAACAAATGAATTAAAAATTACTTTGTAATCATCGCTTTATTAATATATACATATCAACATGTATCGAAAGCGATGCTTTCTTCATCAGGAATATACAGACTACTATAAAATAATAATGTCAAGTATAGGCAAATGATAAAAATAGAACACAATAATGTAAGAATAGACAAATTATAAACATAAACAAAATTTATTGATTAAGTAGGTAAATAATTAATCAAAAATGTTAATAAAAAAATATTATAAAACATTGAATAACAAATTTATATTAGAAATCAGAAAAGAAAATATTTTTATTATTTCTAATAATATGAAAATAAAATCAAGAGATAGCTTTTTTTAAAAAATAGTCGATTATGAATTATATTTAATTAAATATTAACACTTTTTCTGATATCTAAAATTTCAAATTTGTCTAATTGTAAACCGGTTGTATTTATATGTAATTTTTTTTTACTTTTATTTATATCGAATGAATGATTGGTTTGTAAAATATGATTTGCAAATTCAGAATAAGCATTATTATTTAAACACCTTAGGTGTTCCTTAAATCTAATACTAAAAGCCTTACATTACTTAATAAAGCATACATTAATAAAGCGGTGAATAAAAACTAATTTTTAATTAATTTATTAATAAAGACGCCATAGGAAAGATTCTGAAGAAATCATTAAAAAGTGTAGAAAAATACACTAAAATAGCAATCAAACACTGAACAGATAATTCCAAGAAACTAACGTTGCCAATTCGCATAAGACCTTTCGGCTACTAGGTGCCAGACAAGTCAATGAAATTGATTATCTGCTCAAGAAAGTGATTTATTTGACCAGAAGTAGGGAAATAGTGACCCTTTATCGCCAACACGGACCCAAAATACACTTCTATTGCGTTATTCTCAATATTTTCAAATATTTAAATTCTTATTTGAGCAGCTAAAGATCTTGTGTAAATTGGCGACATCATTTTTCTTTAAAATTGCTTTAAATCACTCTTCTATGCATTGTGCGTTCAGTGATATGAGAGAATCCTCTACTCTAGGTGGTCAAATCAACTACGGTGGGTACTAACGTATTATAATAGTCAAATCCGTAAACACGTTAAATAAACAAATAATAACTTACATATATTTTCTGTACATGTTATATTTCTGAACACGTATTATGGCGACGATTGCATGCGACAGCGATCACTTCCATGAATAATAATTATTCGCCGGAGAAAGGATTCCTGGCGACAAGATTCTCAGTATTATGACTGTATTAATTTACCTCCTGAGTTTGAGACATTACTCAGAATAATGCTCCCCTGAGGTTGAATTTACTTAGATCTGGTTTCAACAACACTGAAGTTTCTATGAAAGCCTTAATAAAAATAGAATATATGTACATATTTAAAACGATTTTTTTTAATTGCCCGCGTGCAGGACCAATCTTATGACAAATTCTCAAATTTCTTGTATTTGTGAGCAATATAAAGCACAATTTCACAATATCGATATTCTTCACAATACCCTTTCAAAATATCGAACCGAAGTAATACGAACGACCACAAATTGATGCACGAGTATAAAATGTATCTAGAGAATCTTCTGTCCCGATTCTATGTTCCTCTTCCTTTCCCCCCCTCCTTCTTATTTTGTTTTTTTTTTTCTTTATCTTCTTAACATCATAAATAAAACATCTCTGTTTAACCACTATTAGCACAAGAAACTTTATTGGGTTACCTTTTGTTAAACTTCCTTTATAGATATATTTGTATAAAAAGCTGTTCGTTTCTTACAAATAAATAAAAACACTTTTCTAAAATTCCAAGAACATCTCTTACTAAATAATTATGTTACACTTGGCAACAACGAGTCTAAACCCTTACACATATAGAAAGAAAGGGTCTTAGAATAAATTCACTGGAATAACTAGAGATAAACAAAAGAATTAATGATCATTATATAACGTTCATAATAAAAACAAAAATTACCTATTCACCACTTCTTAGTATTTTCACGAAATTTTAACAACATTAAATCTTAGAAATAATTCACGAATTTCACACACATTAAAATTCATTCCCATTAATAGCATACACACAATTATAAAATAATTAAGAAAAACCTGCCTCGATTAAAAGCAGGAAAAAAGATTTCTTCTGTAAGTACCTCACAGAATAGATATAACCACAGTTTGAAAATTGCCTTTAATGCTGAAACAGCCGTCACAATAATAAAAATAAAAAAAAACTATAATACTTAAGAACTTAGTAATAACATTATCAAAATTGATTTACTTTTAATAAAATAAATCTTAAATTTAGTTCCACTGGCTATTCAGATCTGGTCACCAAACGCGAATAATGCCATTTCAAGCAATGTGTCGATTCTGAATAGTCGGCTAATACCGGGGCAACATTAAGGCGATGCAATGGGAAGTAATGCAAAATCGTGTCTTTTCGGTTTGAGAATTTGTTGGCCTAGAAATATCATTGATGATTGAATTAAATACTGCAAGTAGATCACAACTTGGCCTTTCATTTAACCGAGCTTTTTTTTATGTCTTTTTATAAGCTTAGAAAAAAATAAAGTATGAGACATTAAAAAAATGTTTAAAGCGCAAAATCTTCTCAAATCTTTTTTTACCGAAATCGAAACATGCGACCGATGCACAGCGGGATTTTCAACCTTGTCGCCACCTGCATAAGGAGCGCGTGATTTCGTTAAAATTTTGGCCGGTGGATGGCCTTAAGGGTACCTAATACCATTTGCTAATTTATGAAGGTAATTGCAAATTCGAAGGGAATAAAATTAGCATTATTACCAGTGACGGTTTTCTCTAAAGTGCGTTTGTGCAGCGAACTCCCATAAAGAAGATAAGAAAATAAAAAAAAGCATGAATCATAATCTTACCACACTTTACGTCCGTACAGGTAATACTGCCTGAGAGCGAGTGCGAAATTAATTCCACGTGTGCGTTATTCATTCAGCGTCTATAGGTCTTTCTGTTCTAAGAAATAGTTCACACATTGTAATTCTTGTGGAGTTTCGGCGAGAAACCGTGCCGAGCATGCAATCCTTCGAAATCTACAAGGCGACCGCGTGCGCAGCTATATGAAGGTTTGCGATCAACAAATTCCACGGAATAATATTTTGCAAGAATCAACAGATGTTTTCTGTAATTATCGTGTTTCATGTCATTTTTAAAATGAGCTACACTGAAAATACTTTTATATGTAAAAAACGAACAGTAAAGTTTTTTACGTAAATTGCGAATTTTATATTTAAAACAATTTTTTTTCAATAGACAACAAAGTATCATACATTAGCCGCTGACGTTTTAATGAATTGCCGAATTGCTTATTTTTGGGAGTTCGCTAATTTGGTGAAATTCCACTAAATCTAGAGAAAAATATACATATTATGGGAAAGAGGAACACAGCATTTTTAAAAATAAATATATACATATTTATGTGATACCACACCCAGCAGCTCCCAACCGTCTGGAGCCAGTGAGACTGTGGCATTCCCAATTGGGGTATGCTGTAAAGGCTGAAGGTATTGAAGGAGGGGGGGGAAAGGAAATGCGAAGAGGAAGGTGAGAAAGAGTCTGGCTATTCAGTTCTGATCATCAAACACGGCTAAAGCCATTTCATACAACGTTTCTATTCTGAATATCTGGAACGTGACGCAAATATACTACATATTATTTTAAAGGAATAAATTGTGAAATAACACAATTTAATTAAATCAAACTTAATTGCGCACGTCTGGATTTGAACTCGCGACCTCCGGATTCGTAGCCAAGGATCGTAACCACTGAGATCGTTAATGTAGAAGGAATCTTTATTAAACTTTTTTATTTATCGATTGAACTCTCAATGCGATAGGCCACGAACCGCCACTGATTGATACTATTATTTCAGATAAAATAAATTCAATGAAAATATTAAAATGGCAGAACGACGACATCAGAAATAATTAGCTACATTGTAATTTTTTTGACTTGAACACTCCGTATAAGAATTCCTAAAAACGTCACCACGTATTTTGAAAAACATTTGTAGGGTTTTTCGAGATACGTGCACGTCGGAAATACGCGCTCGAGTAGTTCTTGCTAAATAAGCCATATCATGAAATATCCAGCATTCTTGAAAGCTTGCAGCGGGCGCCCGCTGAAACTGAGACGTGCCACTATCTCACAATAAAGCCTTTACGCAATCACAACCATTGGAAGCAATTTCAGTTGTGTTTTGCTTATGTGAATACTGCACAAGGGTCCCAACTGCTCCCTGCTAATCGGAGCCAGTGAGATGAGACAATGGCATACCCAATTAGGGTATAATGTGAGATTGAAGACAGTGGCGTGCAGTCCATAAAGGCTAAAAAGCTGTGCCTACACTGGGAAAAACGTAGCATAAAAATAAATTAAAGGAAAATACAACAAAAAATATCAGATCAAATTCATTCCTTTCATGAAGCTGGTAAAGGACTGTATTTTACATTCAGTGGAAGATGATAATAAATTCTACATGCAATTCATACCCGATAAACTACACACAGCCTACCTTTGGTCGTCGAGCAATGCACGCCACTGACTGAAGGGTATGAGGAAAGGAAATACATGAGGAAGAGGAAGGAGGGAATGCGGGAAAAGTAGGTAAGGTGGGGAAGTACCTAGTTATTCAAAGCTAGAGCCCTTTCAACAACGTTTCGATTCTGATTGATGATCATTCACCAGGGAAATACTTAGTGAGAGAATCTACCATCTTGGATGTACCTAATTTCTTTAACTGTGTATTGGGATGGCAGAATAAGAGTTAGTAAGTAAAAATTAATGAAAAAGATACGGGATATACACTTGTTTTAAGACGTGTTTAGTGACCACGCTATATAGCCGGATACTTCCCCATATCTTTTCCCTTCCCACTCCTTCAACTTCTCAACATACCCCAATTGGGGATGCCATAGACCCACTGCTTCGAAAGTTTTGGAGAAGTTGAGACTCATGCGGCATTCATGTAATTAAAAAAAAAACGAACATGAAAATCTAATGGTGACTGCTGCGATCTGGTCGAGACATCGGTCGTTTCCGTCCATAACATATCACATAGTCTGATTCACCCCTGCCCACGTAAATTACAATACATCAAAAACACGTGAAAGGTGAACTGTACAGATTGTACAGTGTACACCCCTCAAAGCAGTGACCTTCATCAAAAATGTATTTATCATTCGAGAATACGCTTGGAGAGACTCCTTTCAACGCTCACGCCCGTCTGATAATCCATCAATTCTGATTCATAAACATATTATCTTGGAGGAAAGGATATCATATCGTTCTTTGAGATCGATCTCGAAGCTTCGGGATAAGGGTTGGTCCCTCAAACCCCCTCCAACTACCTCCCCTTAACACTTGACTGACTGCGGATAAAAGGACCGCTGACAGATAGAAAATACACGACAGACAGGTGGAAGCAATTTCTTTGTATACATTTTTTTTTAATTCTTTGGATATCAAATCTATAGAAAAGGGTATCGACTTCTTTAGACACCTATCTAGATTCTATTTTAGATTTACCAGGTTAACTATCCGGCTTCACCTGAGTTTTAACACATTTTTTTTTATTTATTGAACATAATACCTGGATAAAACCCTGGACTCTGGCGCGATCTGGCGTATGATAGATTTCCATATTTTAACAAATGGTTGCATTCTTTAGAGCACAGGCATGACGTGGGAATGCTGTCCTTGTTATACGGGTATTTCAATGGAAGATGCTTCGAGAAACACTGCACACTTCGGAAAACATGTCAAATGAGCGCCCAATGTTTGTACGCACAGTTGACATTTGTCACATGAAAACGGTTCACTCCTTAATGTCCTCAAAAATCTAACTCCACACAACAACCCCTATAATGTTAAAAAAATAATAATAAAACAATTGGTTTGAATACTACGCGATCAGTACGCAGTTCGCAGTTTTGTTTAGGCCTGTAACCTGCAGAGGGAAGATATACTGATGAGATCCAATCTCCGATAGGATAAGGCAATAGAAGAAGATTGGACAATTGAAAAATATGGAATAAACCAGGTCACTGTTCCTGAAAAACATCTTTTAGGAATTTAGATAAGTAATGCAGGGTAGGGGTAGGGGTAGGTGTAGGGGTTATACATCACAACCTCAAGACTTTACTCCAGACCCATGTCGGCCACGAATTTCACGGTCGCGGGTTCGAATCCTGACACACGCAAAAAAATTATAATTCAAAATACATATTTACGTTATTTCAGTTTTGTTAAGAGTGTGTTAGTAACTTGTATCTAGGATGAATGAAGTATGCATGAAGAACGAACTAATGATGAATGAAAGTAATTCTAAAGTCATGGTGTTTGAAAGAGAGAGTACGAAAACATTGTGCAATATAATTGTGAATGATGAATACTTGGAGCAGGTCGATGAGTTTGTATATTTGGGAAGTATGTTTATGAGAGATGGAAAGACTGATAGAGATATTGAAAAAAGGGTGAATGCAGGAAACTCCATTAACGGAGGAATGAACGCGGTTGGCGCTAACAAAAAGTGGTCCAAAGAAGCGAAGCTAGCAGTCCACAATGGAGTGCTGATACCGACCCTGATGTATGGCAGTGAGGCATGGAATTGGCAGAGAAAGGATATAAGTAAACTGAATGCCGTAGAAATGAGATCTCTGAGACGAAAGTGTGGTAAAACCATGTATGATCGTGTGAAAAATATTGAAATTCGTAAAGAATGCAAGGCTGATGAAAGCGTAATGAGTAAGATTAAGAAAGGGACGCTTAGATGGTTTGGGCATGTGGAGCGAATGAACGAAGAAAGGAGTGTAAGAAGAATGTGTG